>JAESIW010000137.1:2427943-2494032 GCA_016802295.1 Brachionus rotundiformis
CAATTGGAGAAAGAACTGAAATAGCCCTGTAGTTATTAATATCTGATTTATTGCCTTTATTTTTAAATAAAGGATTAACAATGGCTAACTTCCAGTCATCAGGAATTGATTTTAATCTTAGACATTCATTAAAAATAAAAAGTAGTAAGGGAGCAAAAAAGTCTGGTAGACCTTTTAGTATCTTAGGATGAATACCAATATATCCAGGTGAGCTTGAAGATGGTAATTCATTTAAGGCTTCTTTGATTTCATCAATAGAAAACTCATGAAATGAAAAGCCAGGTGTGAGAAAACAATTATTTAATTTTAACTCTTTAAAACCGTCAAAAAATAAATTTAGCTGAGTCATGTTCACCGGACAAAGATGAAGACGCATATCTATTTTGCTTTATGAACTAATTTTAAGACAAAATTTCTGAAATTTTGATTCTATTTCTTTTAGAATAGAGAAAGATTTTTATAAATTTTTTTAATTCAATATTATTAGTTGATATTATTTATTCAAATTTTTATTTAAAGTATCATTTTGGTTATACTCTTGCAGTTTGGAATGGAGCCTTGTCCCTTCAGTCAATGGTTCTTAAAGCTGAATTCTTACTAAAAAAAAAGAACAGAAAAAAAAAATGACACTAAAAAGGATCGACTTTGATATCTAAATATAAATTTATTTATTTTTTAAACTTCTTTTACTAAAATAGATTTAAATTTATCAGTTAGTTACAAAGCTGTTTTATTTAGATTTCTTAAATTTAGTTTTTTTAAAATATCTTTTATTAATTAAAAAAAATTTTAAATTATAATTTTATAAAAATTCAAAAAAAGTTAGAACATACTATAAACTAAAATAAATGCTAGGCTTTTAATTTTAAATTAGGGTCCCAAACAAACAATAAGCTTAAAAGAGATGAAATAAGCCCCAATAGTCCTTGAACACCTGGTGATAAATCTATGTAACCCAGACTACTTAATGGTAAAAATATATCAGCAACGTTTTTAGCAGTGTCTAGCAACAATGGCCGGTTTTTCTTGTTAGATAAGATAAGTCTAATAACATTCAGTGAATTAAATTTATCGGTCGATTTTGTTGCTCGAGTTGTAGAAGTATAAGCTCCTGACTGCTCGTCAAGCCTATATTTATTCACAGGATCATTTTGTCGCTTAATACGCTCGTTTAACAAGCTTACCAAATCCGTCAAATCACGGAAATCTCTAGCAAGATAAAGTATTGATGAAAAGAGCCAAAATTTGTTACACCATTTGGAAATTTTTGACTTGTCTTTAATCTTAATTACACCAATTGCATTTAACCATAGCATATTGTCTAATATAAGATAACATGCTTGGTTTAAATTGCATAAAGTAAGAACATATCGATAAAAATGATCTGGTAAATGAATTGTATTTAGTGCATTTATAACCATTTCGTGAGTTTTTCCAAATCTCAAGGCTAAATTCAAATTAAAATATTTAAAAAAATATAACAACAAAAATTTTCAAATGAATTTGAAAAATTTTTTATATAAAAGGATATAAAATCATATTTTAAATCGTAAATTGTAGTAAATTGCTAAGAATGCTTAACTGACTGATATTTTCTTGAAAACTAGAACTTATTAACTGTTTTATACCTAAAGTAATTACTTAAAATTCCAAATTACTGAAATAAACTAATTATCTTTACTGGTTAGTTGATATTTTTAAAATATATTTTTATTAAGAATTAACGCAATATTTATAATATTCGTCTTAATATTTACGAATTTTAAACATTATATTAAAAATATAAATTCAAATTATTATTTGATAATAAAAAATTTTCTCCTTTAATAATTTTAAAACCAGTATTAAATTTTTTAAAATAATTATAATATATAAAAATATTTTTGTGTTATAAGATAAATATTTTAAGTAATTGAATAAAAATATATATTCAAACCTTTTCTGGTACTGCTCATAACAGCTTCTATTTTTTTCAACTTTTCGATAAATTCTTTATTACTTTTGCTTTTCCATAATAAATACCAAAATAATTTGCAGGCATATTGGACCGTTCTAAAAATATAATTGTATTTAGTACAACAATTTATCATTAAAGATGTTTAATTTTTAATTATTTTTTTCGAATCATATTAGTAAATTTGATAGTTTAGAAAATTAGAATTATGGAAAAATTTTTGAATTTAACTCAATTCCTACCTGAAAATTTTATCTTTACCATTTGTCTTATTATTCAACGCAACTAATTTTGAACTAAAATTCATCTTTAATAAATAAAGAAATTAGAATAAAATCTATTACTTTAAATTTGGCAGTTTAGATCCAAAAATTAGCAAATTTTTAACAGAAAGGAAATATTTTTCAAATTTTTATTAATTTTTTAAATGATATTATCTTTATCAATTGTTTGATCAAACAATTTTGCCAAATTTTGCTTTTCTGGTTGAGTTTTGATCTCAAATTTCTTTGGAGCAACAAAAGAACCAATACCTGCCGCTCTATTCGCTTCTTCTTGAGAGTATGGCTCCGTTTCTAAGGCTTTCATTCTTCGCTTGTGCAATTTTGTTCTAAAATGCTCTTTTAATGCCACTTCATCAATAAAATATCGTCTAAAAAAATGGTTCTTTTATTTTATTTATCATGTCTGATTGTCTAAAACTAAAAAGCCTTACGCGCAGTGTACGCAATAGTTCTGTGCAGCACCTGGAACATCGTGGTCAATTGCTTGATTTATCAGCTCATAGGCATTTTTTAATTTCAAATCCTGATGGATTTGATCATGATCTTTTGTTTTACGCTTGGTTTTGTAAATTTTATGCAAATGAGATACTTTTTTGTGACTATGGCTTTTCGATTTTCTATTATTGCTTTTCTTTTTGGCCATTTGGAATATTTTTCAGTATACACCTTTTAACAAATCTAAAATTCAAGTGTGCTATCTTACAATTTTTTAAACATATAAAAATTTTTCCAATCTTTAATTATAATTTCATGTATATTAGTTAAGTTTTTCTTGAGATTTTAATAAATTTAAAATGTAAATGGTAAAAATTTTGTATTAATTTTCATAAACGATTATTTATGTGACAACGTATTGATATTCAATTTAGATAATTCAGAATTAATAAAAAATATTGCTTTGGACTGCGAGTCAATTATGATCTAAATGTCCCAAAATGGCTTTTAGAAATTTAACAGATATTTACATTTTAATGAGAAATAATGCAATTTCTAGTCGATCAGTATTTCATGACAACCAAGTATGACCAGAATAAATTTTTCCATAGAATTTTATTCTTCTTTAAGTATTCAGATGACAGGGCTGCTTTGGTTGTAGATTTGGAATCGGGCAGTGTAAAAACAGCCTCTAAACTACCGCCAGAATGGATGGGTGACGTGGACGATATACAATTTGAAATGACCAAAATAAAGAATAAAATAAAAGAGCTATCTTCAATGCATGACAAGCATTTAAATCGACCGACTTTTGATGACAATATTGATGAGGAAAAATCCATTGATTTGTTAACTAAGGAAATTACTCAAGTAATTTGTGAAAAATTTAAATATTTTATTTTAATTTAAGTCAAAAGATAATGAGTAATTGCCAAGCTAGAATACGTAAGTTATCCATACGCTCACATTCTATGGGTTCCAGATCTTTTACTGATGAACGTTTGATGAAAAATATTATCAAAAACCTCGCTTCACAACTTCAAGAAATAACCATTAATTACAGAACCAGTCAAAATATGTATCTAAAAAGTATATTTAACTTTATTAATTAATAAACATTTTAATTAATTATATTTAAAAAGAAATCAAAGAAAGGAAAGAACGATCAAACATGATGTTCGATACATCTCAATATTTTCCTTCAAGTGCGTTGATGAGTGAAGATAATTTATACAATGATGACAATTTTGATTTCCAAACAGGTAGTCAGAGACAGGAACAGCTTCAAATGAACTTAATAAATGAAAGATTAATAAATGAAAGAGAGACGGAAATAAATCACATCGTTAAATCAATCAGTGATATAAATGAGTTGTTCAAAGACTTGGCTACAATGGTTTCTGATCAAGGCACTGTGTTAGACCGAATAGATTATAATATCGAGCGAGTTTCTCATTCGGTTCAGGGAGGACTTACACAATTGGAAAAAGCAGCCAAATATCAAAAATCGAACAGAAAAATGAAGGCCATTTTGATCTTAATAATTATTTTTATAATTTTGTTTTTTCTGCTTGTATTGACAAAGTTTTGAATACTTTTTTACTTTTTTAAAGAGAAAAGAAAAAATAGTTTTTAACTTTTTTTAATTTATTTTTTAAACTTTATTTTATGTATAACAGTATCAAATAAACAACCTTGATTATAAATTACATTTTTAATCATCTTCCAGTGGATTGTAAATTTCAATTGATGGTATCTTAAAAAAATATTAAAAAATAAAAAAAAGCATTTATTCTTAGTACTTCTTTTAAATTAAATTCATAAAATTGGTTCTTATCAAAATCACTTATTTCATTTTGTAATTGTATGGTTTTCCAATCGTCATAGAAATTCTGAAAAATGTTGCTGTTAACCAAAATAGAGTTTGAAGCAATTTGTTTCATTAAAAGTACAGAGGAATTTGAATTTTTGTTATTAACAGGAATGATCAAATATTTTGAGTTAAATACTTGGTTTGTTGTATTCCAAAATTTACAAATAGCTCCTTTATTCTTAAATTTCATCATTTTTTAATTCTATAATGGTTAATAAAGAAGTTAATGATCAATTTTTTTTATCTTTTATCAAGTCTTTTATCAAGATCATTAAATATTTAACTTTTTAAATTAAAATGCTATCTGAATTTTATTTCATGTAATTTTTGATCATTAACTTCATTTTTTCTCTTTAATTAAAAGTATCTCTGGTAAAATTTTTAGTCAAAAATACAAAATCCACACTTAGTAGAAATTTTTCAGTTTAAAACAAAATTTTTGATTTTTAATGACCAGAAACTTATTGCATTAACTTTATTTACATTATATTTTAAATGATTAGATAAAATTTTAAATTGATTTGAATTCTCAATCATTTCGTTATAACTTGTTTTTGAACTAGATGTTGGTTTTAGGATGAGAGGCTAATTTGTTATTTTTTTAATCAATTGTTGACAAAATTGAATAAAGACCTACTTCACCATAAAGTATCGACTCGCATATTCCATTTAAAGACACTAATTTATCTATTTTAAGCTTATAGATTTCACTCTTTTCAGAATATTTTCCTGTATTAATTTTGAATGAAGCGCAAAATTGAATTGACTTAAAGAAATTCTAAAATATCCAAACACTTATTCTTATATTGTTATATTTACTTGTACTGAACTAGGCTCGAATTTTTTATCTAAATCCAAAACTCGTTCAAAAATGTCACACTTAATGAATGTTTTATCTAATTTAATTTTAATTGTTTTGATAAAATTTTGCAAATTAAAAAATGCACTTGATGGAAAACAAAGCTGAATATGTTCATATTCAGTAATTTCATTGAGCCAATTCTTAAAATGTTCCATCACAATACACTTATCTTTCAAAAATATACTTTATATATTTCACAAATTTTCATACCTATTTTCATATTAAAGATTTCTACAATGTAGCCAGCATCATCTACGTCCATTTGATCTATGTCGAATTCAGAAACCTTTGATTCTGTATATAAATTAATCAACCATATTTTCTACAAACAAAAAAAAGTTCAATAAAAATAAAGCTTCTGAAAACAAATTTAAAAGTAGAAAACTTAGAAATTATTAAAAAATATATTTTAACTATTTTAACTAATCAAAATAAATGTCACTTTTATTTTTTCTTCAGCTTGATTTAAATTTAAACGTTCACACTGGTACATGTTTTTGGCAAAAATTTCAATCTCAGCTTTAAATTTATTTTTTAAAATAAACGTTGAGAATTTTCCCACTATCTCCTCAATATGAATTGTATAATTTGATGTATCTTCTATTAAGGGCATCGAATAAGTGTTAATTTTATTCAAAAAAGTGATTATTTTATCTTTTTTTCCAAAAATTGAATCCAAAAATAGATATGAATCCTAAAATATTTAAATTTTAAATTAATTTTTTAAATTTGATTAATTGTTTACTAATTTATTTAATTTGATTAAAGCTATGATCAGATAAGGTATTCTACAATTAATATCTAATAATGAACAAATAGTTTCAAAATAATGTTTTAAAATTGATTTAAATAATTCAATTTCATTTTGTCTGAATACATGAAGGTCAATAATTATTATTTTTCCTTAAGGTTAAAGGATTATTAGGGTAATTATTATTTTCAAATAGCAATACCTGTCTGCCTTGAGAATCTCATGTTTTTTTAATTAATTGTTTCACGTGTTGTTGAAATACTTTTTGATATAATAAGCGCCAATTTTAAATAACTAAATGGTTTTTAGTCATATAGAACTCTTAGAATATTCAATTAGAGTGAACATTGCTTAAAAAACTAATCTTTAAATCTAAAAAAACAAAAACTTGAATTATAGAGTTTCAATAAAAGGTAAAAAAATGAGTAGCTTAGCAACGTTTGCTACACAATTTTCATTTATTGGCTTGAATTAGAAAAAAAAATATCAATCATCTCTAAGATTATTATATATTATTTTAAATTATTAGCGATTAATAACAAAAACAGGTTAAAATGGCTAAACCGACACCATTACCTTTGGGCCGACCAAATCAGCATATTTTACAAAGCAGAGGAGCTGAACCGTACATTATGAACTTTTATTCAACAAGCTACTCAACAAGCTTTACCAAAGCTAATACTGAAACCAATAAGGGAAAATTTAAAGATATTCCGGCTTATACTGGTGAGTCAATTTTTAAACCAAGATCAGCTCCACTAGAAAATAAGACAGGTTTCACAACTAACGTAAGACCGCAAATTTATTACCAAAGAAATTTAGATGAATTAGATAATCCCGAAATGGGGTAATTTACTTGAAGATAAAAAAAATTTTTTTAATATTTATCACACAATTTTTATAGACGAATGCTAGCCGATAATTATGTTACAATGACAACACATGACTTTAGACCATATAGACTAAATACTGGTCTAGAAGAATTACCAGTAAAATTGGCTGATCCAAATTCGGCATTTACTCAAAATGCTTACAATCATAATCAAAGGCCAGCAGATGTAATTTTCATTTTAAAGTTAAACAAATTAGTTTATAAAAAAATATAAATTAGGTCGCAAAACAATTTTTGGATACAAGCATTCGTGCTCCTTATGATGTTTTACCAAAGCATAAAGCTAAATTGCACCAAATAAATGACCACAATCCTCTTTCGAATGAAAATTATGGTCATGTAATTTTAAATAAAATAAAATAAATAAGATAAAATTAATTTCTTGAAAAAAGGGACCATTTTTTATGAGCACAGAAACAGGATCAAAATTTGTGGTCAATAAAAACGAGGAAAAAATGATTCCTTCTGTTGGCCCTAAAGAAATTTCAGGTTTTAATTAAATTTAAAATAAAGCATCATTTAAATTTTCCTATTTTTAAAGGTTTTGTGTCGAACCAGGAAGTTGAAGATGTTTTGACGAATTTGCCAGGAGAGAGATGGTTGTACCAAAATAGACCCACTGGAAAATCAGAAACTCATAACAGATTTCAGAATTTTCCATTTCCTAGAGTATGCTTAATCCGATTATTGATAAGGAAAGTAATAATTTTCTTAAGAGTGGAATCAGTTTACCAAATATTAGTAACCTCGAACAAACTTGGAATTCAACTTATGTCAAGGTGTTGAAACCTTCTGACGTAATTTATTTTGAAAATATAATTCAATTTCTAATTTTATTTCATTTGATTTTTTACAGATAAATCCTAGAGGTGTAAATTATGACAAAAAAACGTAAATTAGCTTTTAATAAATTTTTTAAACAGACTTAACTTAAAATAAAATTAAGCGAATATAAAGACAATTTTATGGGAAAACGTGATCCAGAGCCTATAATAGGTCAAAAATTAGGCACAGCAGTAATTGGTGAGAAAGAAATTGGCGGACAAGCTCATAATGAACTGGGGCATGTTCAAAATTTGGATGATCCAAGAAGATTTTATACCAATTATCAATTAAAGTAAAAAATAACAAAAATGAAATACTACTTAAAAGAAAAATATTTTAAGGCACTATGATATGACAGCAGTCGGAAAAGACAGAGAAGGGTATTTAGTTGGTGGATTGAAAAAAATTCAAGAAGATGGTTATACAAAAAATAACAAAATTCATTCAAATGGTGAATTAGTAAATACACTAGGAACTCTCAAGAACATGGATTCTTACCAATCAAGGTAAAATTTAAAATAAATACAAAGGTTTAAATTTTTTCGTTTAATTAAGGAGTATTCGAGCTAATGACAGATTTTATGACGATCATTCACATGACCATAAGTTTACAATACAAAATAAGAATGTAACTTTTTCTGACAACAACCCTTATTCAGTCCAAACAAGCTCATTTTAAGTTTTTATTTTATTCAAGATTATTTTCTCAAATAAATATTTTTTATAAAATATAGTTTAATAAATTGAAAAAAAGTATTAGTTTTGAGAACCATATTTGAAGATTCATTTTTTACTTTCTTGAAAACTAAATATAAATAATTGAAAATTTTAAATATCTAATTAGACAGAATTTGACTAGTCATCGGCCTTCATATGACAGGATTTCAAACATGGACAGCACACTGTTGCGAACATGTCTCTTATTCCATGATCCTTTATAAATAAGATTAAACAAATAAAAGTAAAAATCGATTGAATAAACCTCTATTATATTGTTATTCTCGACTTTAAATTTAAGCAGCGGTTCCAAGCATGGATATAACAACCAACTAAATTCATTTCCCATATTAAAAATGTTTTTTTTGGTCAAAATTAAGCAACAAATTTATAAAAAATTGTTACGCTTGGAATAATTGGTTCATTTTCGGATTTTAGGCAATAAAAATAGCCAAAGCTTTTTTTAAACTTGACTAAAAGCGTTCAAGTATACAACATCTAAAACAAAATTGCTTTTCAAATGAAAATTTTTAAATTTAAGTAAAAAAATATCATTTAAAAATGACAGTTTTGAATTTTTAAAATATTGTTATCAAAAAAATCATTTAAATAAAGATGATGATTTTGACAAATACAAAATTCAAATAGAAAAAAATTGGTCAAGTATTTAATTTTTTTATTTAAAGTAAAAGTTTAAGCTAAAAAATTAAAAAAAAATTAATGCTAACTAAAAAAATATCTTTTGATAGTTTTTTAATGTAAAAATTTCCATTTAAAAATGTGATGCATTAAAGAAATTTTATCAACAATCAATTAAAATATTTCCTTAAGATACATTATATTTATATTTTAAATAAAATTTGAATAAATTTATTTCTAAATTATTATTTAAATTTAAATTAAATGAATCATTTTATTGAATAAAAAATTTATAAAATTTTAAAAAGTTTAATTTATTTTGCTTTTTTATTATCTAAAACAATGAGAACAAATTTATGCTAACGAAATAAAATTTTAATATTCTAGTAAAAATGATTTTTAAAATGATTTGTAATTAATAATCAAAATTTTCAATAGACTTTAAAAAAATAATTAAATTTAAATGTATATTTTAATTAGAGAGGTCTACTTTATTGAAAAATTTTGTTAATATAAATAAAACTTTAATATGCTTTATTAAACTATATATTAAATTTTATTAATACAATTTTTAAAGTTATCTTAAGATTTTTAATTACAGCAAGAACTTGATTTTTTTTTAATTTGAATTCTTTTTTAAAATTTAATGCTAATAAATTTAAATAAAAATTTCAAAAAATGATAAATATATGATTATAAACCATAGTTTATACTGAGTATAAATTATGAATATTAAGACATATAAAAAGGCGGATTCAGTGTGAACAAAATTAGTATTTTTCGGTTTTAATACTTATTATCTATAGTGAATATAGTATTTTTGGTATAAAATAAATTAATAGAATATTAAAGTAGTGAATAGAGATAGTGAAATGGTTGAATTATCATCTGCTACCATTCCGTTCGAAAGCAGTGCACCATCAACCAACCTAATTCGTATAAAACATTTATTTTTGATATTTGTAAGACAGTTCGATGCCGAGGAATATAAGCTTTTCTGTAATTATATGAAAAATCTCTTAAATCAACCTGTAAAGGATCCTTTCGATTTGTTGGGTAAGAAGTGATTGATTATTTAATACTAAAATAATTTCTCATTTAACAATTGATAGATAACATTGTTAATGACATACAATCAAGTGGTTTATATGATAACTCGGATCAAGAAGACTCATCTGTCATTAATGAGTATAACTATTATTCCAAAGATTCAATCAGTGATGATGAATATGGGTACGAAGATCATAGAGGCAAAATTTCAAAATTAAATAGCAAAGTTGATGCAGAATTGGAAAAGAAATACCAATTAAATAATACTATTACCAGCCAGGAAAAAAAACAACTAGCCAAAAAACTTGGGTTAACTGAGCGTCAAGTTCAAAATTGGTTTAATAAGCGAAAAACAATCGAAGACACAAATGAAAAAATTCTACAAGATAATGAAAATTTAGATAAACGTAAAAGTACTAGCAAAGAAGCACGAAAATCAACTCTTGATGAACCAAATGATGAAAAGGAAAATGGATCTTTTATTGCCGAAAAAAGTTTTTTTTAAATTATCAAAAATTATTGTCATTTAAATTTTTTTAAAGAGGAAAATACTGAGCAGGTCAAACCTCGGAGAAGAGGTCGTCCCAGACTAAGTGAGACTTTATCAAGCGATAAAGAGTCTAGTCGCCGGTCAAATGTTAGACGTTCGTCTTTAATTGACAAGGACAGTTTAAAAGAGTCGAGTTCACCTCCGCCTAAAAAAGTATGTCGAGGCTACACAGATGAACAAGTTAAAAAACTTGATGAATTTTTTTCTAATGATAACCATGCAGAGCAATCTTCTTTGGGATTGATTGAAAGAGAGACAAAGTTGAGTGAATATTTGGTCAAAAAATGGTTTAAACTTAAGCGAGAATCATTGAAGAATAACGATTTAGTATCCAAATCAATAGTTCAAGAAAAAGCTCAATCTGATAATTTAGATGAAGACGAGGAAGTTGAAGTAAATGAAGATAAAGATGAAAAAAGTCAAGAATCTAAAGATAGTGAAAATGATAGCGAAATTTTGCAAAAGGTTTCTCGTGATGTAATCGAAGAGCTTGAAAAAGCTTTTGAAAAGACTCCTGTACTGAGACCGCTTGACAAAAAAACTCTAAGTCTTAGACTTGGTTTGAAAACAAGCGACATAGATAGATGGTTTAATTCAAAGCGAAAACCAAAATAAAAAAATGTTAAAATTGTTAACATTTAATTAATCAATCTTTAAGAATTAGTTTTTTTTTTTAAATAAATTTTATCATTTAATTTTTCTACTATTGAATTGTTAATAAAAAGTGTACAATTAAAATGCTATTTTTTAATTTAAAGATGTCTTACCATAATGCGGATTTTATTTAATCAAAAACAATTTAAAAATAAAAAAAAATCAACAGATAATAAAACAAGAAAAAAAAAAGACCTGAAATTATGAATTATAAAACTTAAAATCTCAGTTGAATCAGAGTCAATAAAAATTTTTAATCAAAATTGATTCGTTTTATGTGAAAAAAACTAAATACAGTCATTTATTAAATAATATTTTAATAAATAATCGAGTTTTTACAAATTCTTTACAATATTGAATTATCCTAAATATATTAAAAACAAAATCTTTTTTATCTATAAAGAAATCAAGATAAAATTACAACTTAAAATCTTAATATCGATCCTTGTCATTTCTTGTTAAAATTCCTAGATGATTATTTAAAATCTAATGGTAATTCTAAATAACATTTGATAAGTGATATGAATTAATTTACCCATAAATTCAATTAAAAAGTTCAATTTCATACTTATTTAAATCATAAAGGAATAAATTAACGAATGTTTTAAAAGTTATTTTAGCTTTATGATAGAAAAAACATACACTGTTTAAAATAATTTTAATTAAAATACAAATAGATAGAATATCATTTTTGGTGTCTTTTCTATTAAATGAATGCAAATTTTATTCCGATCATAAGCTTAATTCTTATTTTTGAATTATTGTATAATTTAATCAAGTTTTAAAACGAGATGGTATCGAATATGGCTCGAACTGGTCAAAATTTTAAGGATTTTACTTCGGACTCAATCCACAGAATAAACGAAAATATCAAACATGAGCTAACAAGAATGGAGATAGAAAAAAGTTTTATCGAAATGAGTGGATCAGACTATAAAATTTGTAGAGAAAATGGCAAAAAAAAACATCCAGACAAAGACTTTCATGCTGGCAAAAGACTTCCTCACAAATATAGGTTTTTGTTTCCGAAAAATAAATTTGGAAAACCTATCGAAGAATTGGATGAATTTTATAAATGTGAACAAGTAATTCATTAATCTAGTAGTTCATTTAATTTTTAACTTTAATAAAATATTTTTTAAGGTTTTTATTGTAATTAATAGTAACTATCAAATATACAGATTTAGTGGAACCAAATCATTGTATCTTTTCAGTCCATTTAATAAATTCAGAAGACTCGCTATTTATTTGCTAACACATTGATATCCTTTTTTGAATTTAATTGTTAATTTGTTTTTTTTTTATTTGAAAATTTAAATTA
This sequence comes from Brachionus rotundiformis, assembly GCA_016802295.1. Lineage (NCBI taxonomy): Eukaryota > Metazoa > Rotifera > Eurotatoria > Ploima > Brachionidae > Brachionus > Brachionus rotundiformis. The sequence continues at coordinate 2,440,751 of JAESIW010000137.1, forward strand.
TTTCTTTAACGTTAATATACGCTTTTTAGCTCATTGGTTATGTTGACAATATTGTCCAATTGTTTTATAATGGCCTTGCCAGCGAGATCTGTACCAGAATTCACTGAGTATTATATTAGCATCTATTTTTGATTTTAATCTTTAGAATATTAATTAAAGAATTTTATTCACTATGATTTATACATTTGAAGCTTTTTTGAAAATAATCGCTCGAGGCTTTTGTCTTAACAAATTTACATTTTTGCATGATCCATGGAATTGGCTCGATTTTATTGTCATAATTTTAGCGTAATTTAATTTAAAAAAATTATAAATTGTTAATTTTTCCATCATCCTTATAGATACATTACACTATTTGTAAAATCTTTGGGAAATTTGTCAGTTTTAAGAACTCTTAGAGTTTTAAGAGCTTTAAAAACAGTTGCAATTGTTCCAGGTTATATAATTATTTATAATAAGTTAATAATATTTAATTTGATTCTAGGTTTAAAAACAATTGTGGATTCATTAATTCAATCCTTAATTAGGCTAAGAGATGTAGTCATATTAACAAGTTTTGTTTTATCTATTTTTTCTCTTATTGGACTTCAACTTTACATGGGAGTTTTAAAACGCAAATGCGTGATTAATGGTCCATCTAATATGACAAATGAAGAGTTTTTCATTTATACTTCTAATAAAAGTAGCCATTACAATTTAAAATTTTTTTAATCTGTGATTATTTACAACAGAAAATTGGATGATTGATTATAAGAATGAATATATACTTTGCGGGAATAGTTCTGGTGCCATGTAATAAACTAAAATTGAGAAAAGTAAAAAAATAAAATTGAAATTTGCATTATGTAGGAACTGTCCAGATGGAAGTATATGTCTTCCAAATATTGGCGATAACCCAAATTATGGATATACCAATTTTGACTCATATGGTTATGCGATGTTGTCTTCTTTCAGGCTTATGACTCAAGATTATTGGGAAAATTTATACCAACTAGTTAATTTGAATTTTTTATTAATAAATATTATTAATCTTTGACCATTAGATTTTAACTACTGAGGGTCCATATCAAGTTTTATTCTTTATAGCTGTTATATTTTTGGGCTCTTTCTATTTGATTAATTTGATTTTGGCCATTGTGGCATTGTCTTATAAGGAACAGCAAAAAAAAGCTATCGAAGAAGCTAATTTAAAAGAGGAAAAACGAAAAGCTGTAATTTCATAAACTTAGATTATTAAGCTTATCCTGTTTATTTATTTTTAATAGGAAGAATGTCAGGAACTTATAAACAGTTTAAGCGATTCAGTTGAACAAAATGACAATTTTAATTTTTCAATTTCGATGAATTCCTTGCAAGATCCCAATATTGAGAAAAATGAACCATCGAAAATCAGATCACAAAGGCTTAATAGTTGTGATTCAAAAATTACATGGGATTATAGTTTGTTCAAAAAAGATGATGAATTTAAAAGTTATGATATCAAAAATGATCCAAGTATAGAATATATAGATGAACTAAACATATACAAAAAATCTGATTTTTCAAATAAAAATATGCCATCTTCAATGCAAAATTCTAAATTATTCTTGTCTAATGAATTAATTAACAATTTTGAATCAAAATATCAAAAAACCAATGTAGAAAGATTAGACGAAGAAGTGAAAAAATGTAGAAAAAATTCTTGAAATAGTATATAAATTTAAACTTTTTTTTTAGATTCAGAACATAAAAAAAATAGTATAAAACATAAAAATAAAGAATACAAAATAATTTATTCAATTTGCTGTTCTTGGGCATGTTTCCCAAATTACCACAAGATACAAGTAAAGCTTAAAAAATTAATGTAAATTTTAACCAGAATGCAAAATTTAAAAAATTTAATTTTTAGCAAAAATTTGGCTTATTGGTTTTAGATCCATTTTTTGAACTGTTTATTACCATTTGTATAGTTTTGAATACTCTATTTCTAGCACTGGATCATCACAATATGGACCAAGAATTCAGTGAAACATTAACAAGAGGAAATTACGTAAGGATCCAGCTAGATTAAAATTATAATTTTTTAAATATAATTTTTTCCCTAGTTATTTATCTTCATTTTTACTGCAGAGGCAATTTTTAAATTGTTAGCACTCAAACCATCAGAATATTTTAAAAATAAATGGAATTTATTCGATTTACTTATTGTTACTGTTAGCCTTGCTGAGTTGTTTTTGGCAAGCAGAAAAATGGTGGTTTTAAGATCTTTTAGATTGGTAAATTGAAAAATCTACCTGATGTCCAAAACCGAATGAACGATTTTTCTGATAGTTTTGAATAAACAAATGAATAAATTTTTATAAATATTTTATAAAAAATAGTTTTTAGGTTGAGAAAAAAATTATCTTTTTTCAGAAAATTCAATTGTTTAAAAATTCTTAAATATATTTTTGGGCATCTTTTTTATAATATTTTATTTAACTAAACGAACTTAAAAGTTAAGAGTATTTAAACTAGCTAAGTCATGGCCGACTTTAAACAAATTAATTTGTATCATTAGAGAGACAACTGGCGCTCTTGGGAATTTAGTCTTTGTTTTGGGAATCATTATTTTCATATTTGCTGTTATGGGTAACCAACTGTTTGGACATAAATACATTGAAAATCGTCATATTTGGAAAGGTGGAATTCCGAGATGGAACTTTATTGATTTTTTCCACTCATTTATGATTGTTTTTCGAGTTTTATGTGGCGAATGGGTCGAATCAATGTGGGATTGCATGCTAGTAGCCGGTTGGTCATGCGTTCCATTTTTTCTGTTTACAATGATCATTGGAAATTTAGTGGTAAGTGAATTAGTTGTTTAATTAAGAATTAAAAATTTTAGTTTTAATTTTTCAAGTTACTCAATTTATTTTTGGCTCTTCTCCTGTCTTCTTTTGGTACAGACAAACTAAATGAAGAAAAAAATAATGATAATGAAACAAACAGAATACAAGAGGCCCTGAACCGAATAAGAGATTTTATTTGTTCAGTTTCATTATACAGTGCAAATATTTTTTGGGTAAAAGATAAAATAAAGTTGCCACAAAATGAGCCAATAAACCATGACACTAAAAACCAAAACTTAATTTTAAGAGAAAATAAATTTAATAATAATAATAATAATAGTGCTGTAATATTCAGTGAAGAGCAACAATATACTAAAATGTTTATAGAGGAAGAAAAATTTTGTATTAAGATAAAAAAATGCAGACAAATTGCTCACAATTTCGTTGAGCATCGATATTTTGAAGCTTTTATAATTATAATGATTGTTCTAAGCAGCCTATTTCTGGTTAGTATTTTTTCAATTATGCAATTTTTATATCAAAAACTTAAAATTTTAACTCTGAAAAATAATTTTAAATTAGATATTGTTTAAATTTTCAAAATTAATAATTTAATTGTACAATCTTTTATATTTAATTGTGTTTTAATTAAGTGTCTATTGCAATTGTTATTTTTATTTAAATAAAAACATTTTTTTTTAAAAGGCTATTGAAGATAAAAACATACATTCCAGGCCTATTTTAAAAAATGTTTTAAATATTATGGATAAGATTTTTACCTGTACGTTTGCGTTGGAAGTTTTGTTAAGATGGGCCGCATATGGTTTCAAAGTATATTTTTCTGATGGCTGGAGTTGGCTTGATTTTATAATCGTTCTGGTAGTCAATTTTCAATTTTATTTGAGAATAAAAATTAAAACAATTCCTAAAGGTATCGTTAAGTGGATTAGTTGCCTCTTTACTCGGAGTAGCTGATATTCCTGCCTTTAAAACAATAAGAACTCTACGAGCTCTGCGTCCGCTAAGGGCATTATCTCGTTTTGAAGGAATTAGAGTTGTCGTAAACGCTTTAATTGGAGCTATACCATCTATTTTCAATGTATTATTGGTTTGTTTGGTATTTTGGTTAGTTTTCAGCATAATGGGCGTACAATTATTTGCTGGAAAATTTTACAAATGCATTTATCCAAATACGACCAAACAAATACGAGTACCGTATGAAGAGGTTAAGGATATAATTGAGTGCCAGGGCAAAAACTACTCTTGGGTCAACTCCAAAATAAATTTTGATAATGTTATAAATGCATATTTAGCCTTACTACAAGTAGCTACATTTAAGGGTTGGATAGAAATTATGATTGATGCCGCTGATATGAGCCATGAAGTAAGACAAATATAATTTTTTAAGACTTAAAGAATTTTTTAAGATAAATCAACAACCCAGACGAGAGCAAAATATATACATGCTTTTATATTTTGTTCTCTTTATTATTTTTGGTTCCTTTTTTACACTCAATTTGTTCATTGGTGTTATAATTGATAATTTTAATCAGCAAAAAAAAAAGAATGGTGAAAATCAAATCTTTAATTTTTAATTTTTATTAATATTAATTTTTTCAGGCTCTGGAGTTTCAATTGATGTATTCATGACAGAAGAACAGAAAAAATATTATAACGCTATGAAAAAAATGGAGGAAAAAAAACCTCAAAAAGCATTACCAAGACCAAAAGTAAATGAATATAAGATTGGAATAGTTTTAAATATAAAAAATTTAAGATTTTGTTCGCAAGATTAATGTTCGATATAACTAGTAATCAAAATTTTGATATTTTTATAATGATCTGTATATTCTTAAACATGTTGGCAATGTGTGCAGAGAGTTATCAGCAATCTGACGAAACTGTCCTAATTCTTTCAGTTATTAATCATGTTTTTATATCAATTTTCACAGCTGAATGTATCATGAAACTAATAGCGTTGAATTGGCGTTTTTTCAAGTTTCCGTGGAATATTTTTGATATGATAATTGTTATATTATCTATTTTAGGTATTTTAAAAAGCTATACAAATTAAATTTTGAATTATATTAAAACTTTTTTTATGTCTTGATTAAGGTTTTGAAAAAAAATTACTTAGATTGTTAAGTTTCACTTTTAATAAATGACAATCCTTCGAACCATTTAAATATTTATTATAAATACTCCATTTTCTAATTAATGTCAAAAGATATCTTGTAATTATTTGATAATAAAACTGGATTGCACAGTATTGGATTGGCACGTAAATTTTAAATAGAAATTTATCTGAAAATTCGAAAATATACGCACAATTTTCAAAAACATAGGGTCAAATCAATAACATAAAAAATATATCTTAAATAATATTATTAATATTATAAAGATTGAATTTGATTAAGAGGAATTCAAATATTGATTTTATTTTATTCAAAAATTTTTAAACAAGATATAAAAATAGTTTGAATGTAACATTTTTATAACATTTAAAAATGTTCTTAAGGTATGATATTTGAAGAATTTATGAAGCATATCTTGACATTTTCGCCCACAATATTGAGAGTTGTTCGAATTGTTCGAGTTGGACGAATTTTAAGATTAGTTAAAGGAGCCAGAGGCATAAGAACATTACTATTTGCTTTGGCGATTTCAATGCCAGCTTTGCTAAATATTGGCTTGTTGCTTTTTCTCGTTATATTTATTTATGGAATATTCGGAATGTTTTTTTTTATGTATGTAAAGTATGATTCTGGTTTAAATGAATTATTTAACTTTGAAAATATATACCGGAGTATGATCACCTTATTCCCTTTGTGTACTTCTGCTGGCTGGTCATCAGTTATCGATGCTCTAACCAATGATCGTCCACCATATTGTGATCCTACAGTACCCACACTATCTCAGATTTCAAAAGGAAATTGCAGTAATAGCAGTATAGCTATTCCTTTCTTAGTAAGCTACTTGGTGATTAGTTTTCTTGTGATTGTAAACATGTATATCGCAGTTATATTGGAAAATTTCAGCCAAGCTAGAGAAGAGGTTCAGCAAGGACTGACCGCTGATGACTATGACATGTATTATGAAATCTGGCAGCGTTTCGATCCTGATTGTACAGAATTTATTTCTTATAATAATTTATCTGATTTTGTTGACAGCTTGGAACATCCACTAAGAATAGAAAAGCCGAATCGATTCAAATTAATATCTATGAATCTAACAATATGTGATAAGAACATGGTTCATTGCGTTGATATTTTAGATGCATTAACGAAAAACTATTTGAGGACAGGCCAAGAAATTGATTCGATACCTTTTGAAATTGTTAAAAAAGACAGACCAAGTAGATACAAGCCAATAACTACCACTTTAAAGTTACAAAGAGAAAAATACTGTGCAAAGATAGTCGTTCAGGCGTTGAAGAATCATGTCAACGAGAGAAAAAAAGAAAGACTCAGATTGAAATTAGGTGAAACATTATCAATTGAAGATTTTACCATATATGATTCTCCAGTTAAAAATAATTTAAATTAGATTTTATTTATTATACTTTTTTTTTAATGAATAGATAAAATAAATTATTTTCTTTTATTTTATTTTATTTGTTTTATAAACAAAAAATTGGAATTAAATATTCTCAAATACAGTAGATTAAAAAAATCTTGTCAATTTCAAGATTAAAGAATATAGTTTTCTAAAATTTGATCTTCTAATTATTGATTGAAAAATCAGACTTTGAATTCGAAATAAAATATCGAAATATGATTAAAAATTATTTTTAGATGAATCCCAAGTTTTTAAATCAAAAGATAAGTATTCATTTTTTTATCTTAATAAATGTCTGAACTTGATGCTTTTCTCTCAGCAACTCTTCAAATCTTAATAAAAAATATTCATCTTTTAGCAGCAATTAAGAAGTTATCATACTTGAATTATTTAATTTTGTTTTGAAGATTACATTTTTTTCCTTACTTTTTTAAATAAAAATAACAAATTTTTAATTATTTATTTTTAGAATCCAAAATGAAGAAATTTTTACCAATAAAGGATAGCACCACCAGTAAGCAAATTATATATTATGATAAATATTGATTCAAATAAGCTTAATATTATTAAAGTTTAATAATTAATTAATTTTATTTTCAAATGTACTAATTATAAAAATGGACAAATTAATATTTAATTATTATTTCATAATTATGTTATTTAATAATTTAATATGATTCAGTATAAAGTATTTAAAAGCATATCATTTAATATTTCTGTAGATAATTTGCATTCATTCTTTTTTTAGTATTTAAAGATTAAATATAAACCTGAAAATTAACCGGAATTCTATATGGAATAGTTCCCATCGAAACCATGTTAAAGTAATTTTTTTGAATTTTTTGAGAATTCCGGTTAAAATTAAGAAATGTTCTATTAATAAAAGCTATATTTAACTAATGTTCTAATAAATTTCTGGCGATTATTCCAGAATTAAAATTAAAAAAATTAAAAAAATGTAGAATTAAATTCGAATTCGTTTACAAGTCAAAATTAAGGATTCTTCCAATTTTTGAGTTTATTCTATGTGTAAAAAATCAAAAAAATCGGAATTAAATTTAATAAATATATGTATATAATTGAAATTTTATTTGCTTGGTCGGATAATTTTTCCATTTTCATCTCTAGGAAGTCTCTTACGACCCCTTTTTTTTACTGCTGTATTTTCTTGATAATCTGTATTGTTTACAACAGGCTGTGGCCGAGGCCGAGTATTTGAACTAAAGCCTGGAATCGGGGCTGAGATTGAAGTTGGCTATTTAAATAATTTAAAACGCCCTGATAACTGGAATCGTTGAGTCTGAGCTTGAGAAGTTGTTACAGGAGTTACATCATTTAGATTACGATTTGACAACATGTTAGGATGTGTAAAAAGATTTTGTTGACACATAAACTCAATTATATACATATATTTATTAAATTTAATTCCGATTTTTTTGATTTTTTACACATAGAATAAACTCAAAAATTGGAAGAATCCTTAATTTTGACTTGTAAACGAATTCGAATTTAATTCTACATTTTTTTAATTTTTTTAATTTTAATTCTGGAATAATCGCCAGAAATTTATTAGAACATTAGTTAAATATAGCTTTTATTAATAGAACATTTCTTAATTTTAACCGGAATTCTCAAAAAATTCAAAAAAATTACTTTAACATGGTTTCGATGGGAACTATTCCATATAGAATTCCGGTTAATTTTCAGGTTTATTCCCAGATTGCTGGGCAAAGGTTTACGGTAATTGTTTTATTTAATTTTTAAAAAATTAAAGTTAATGTCTGTCAAATTACTTTATATTGAATTTCTTTTATCAAATTAATTAATATCTAAAAATAAATTTTGACATTTTATCATTACGTCAATAGTTCTAAATGTTGTAGTTATGTCCAATTAACATTAAATGCTTGTTACTTGCTTAAAATTAGAATTTTCAAGGTCTTTGAATATTAATATCAAGTAATTTTGATATTATTTTACTTTTATTAAAAAAAACTAAAAAAAATATACCTGATAAATTGTCATGATATTATCCCAAATAAAAGATTCTCAATCAAAGTTTAATTTAACTAAAAGGTTAAAGAAATCTTCCTGTTTTATCTATCATCATTTTAAAGATATTAGATCAAATCATCAAGAATCAAACAGAACTTTAAATTAAAAACTGTAAATAAATTATTATAGATTAGTTTGTAATATACTGATAATAATATCTAGAAAAATAATTTTAAATATAAAATTTAATACTTTTATCGTTAAATTAATTGTTACCTTCTGTTTCACCTTATTTAGATAATTTAATAAATTCATTTTTCGCTTTAAATACAGAAAATTTGTACTAAATAGAAAACGAACAATTGATTTTTAACATAGATTTTCTGAAAAATAATCAATTTAATACTCCTATTATTTGGTTCAATTAAATAGTTAATAGCAGAGTATAATGTAGTAATTAAAAATTGAAGACTGGTTCCGTATCTTAATTTTTCAGATATTTTATAAACAACATTTTCTTAAAAGATGTTTTATTTTATAAATAATTCATAAAGCAAACGATTAATAAAATATGATCATTATATAAATATTATTTACTAAAATACAATTTAATGTTGAATTTTATTGCAAGATTTTATTTTTGTTCAGTTTTTAAGAAGAAATAAATTGAATTGATTATTTTTAAATGCTTTTTAGACTCGAAAATAGATTTATAGAATAATAGTATCGAACAATAAAATAAAAATCGACAAAGGTGAATAGCTATTGAATGAATATAAATTAATCTTGAGCATAAAACTAATAATTTGTTTCAAGATACAAAACTTTTATAACTACAATAAAATAACAACTTTTATAAAATAAAATATTTTATTAACTTTTTTCTATTTAGAAATGTAAAAGAAAGCTACGGTATTATGAAGTCGAGTTTTTATTTAATAATACTTCTATCAGATTGGTGTTTTTGTGTCCAAATGGAAGTATCATCGGATACAAACAATTCGATAATAGCATCTACTAGTTACAATTGGCCTGTTCTTACTTTAAGTGTCTTTTCAATCTTCGGAATACTTGGAAATATTTTAGTTTGTTTAACAATTAAAAGAGATCAAGATCTTCAGACAAAAACTAATTTTTATTTATTTTCGTTAGCAATAGCTGACTTAGCAGTCTGCTTGATAGTAATACCACTTTCTATAATTCAAGATTTTTCAGGTAAGCTCGTTTTTGTGTTTTTAAGATTTGAAAAATTTTAAGGCTACCAGGAGTATGCTAATAGCACATATGTATTGTTTGATTTATGTTCAATACGTATCAAAAAAGCCTAATAAATATTCAACTTAAGGAGAGATAATGTGATAAAAGAAGCAGGTGCTTTTAATAAATAAGGATTTAGATAATGGAATAAAGCAAATTTTTATCAATTCTTGAAATCAAATTTCAAAAATAATTATTACACGAAGGTTTTAAAGTTAATATAAATTTTCAGCAATTTGTTAGATTATATGCCTTTTCTGCTAGTCTTTGAAATTTTAAACAATCATCTTGGCATAAGTCAAATACAGATCATTATTACTAATGATAAATAACTGAAAATTATCTTTAAAATAAATCTTAAGTTAAAAAATTAGTTTTAATGAATCATTTATATGATCGTAATAAGAAAAAATTAATTGATAATTTTGATAATAATTTTTTGTTCATTTGTTTAAGATTATTTTAAAGAATTTATTAATTCTAATAATCGGAAAAAAGTAATATGGTATTGTATGAGTATTTTAAAAATCGATTAGCAGAACTCTCCTCTGAATTAATTTGAATTATCGGTATTGTGAATTTCAAAAACGAACAGAAGAAAAATTCTTTCTATTTTGATAAATTAAAATTTACTTAAATAAAACATATTTAAAAAAATACTGCAACTTTTTTTTAGTTAAACAAAATCAATAATCAATTTCAGCATTATTGATGCTTTACTTTTTGCATCAATAATACAATATCTACATCAGAAAAATTATTTCAGGCAAAAATGATGCAACAAAGTATATTGCACTATGTTTCAGTATTTTATTAAGTATATTTTATTTTAGTAAATTTTAATTTATCAAAAAAGGAAGAATTTTTGTTTGTTTGTTTATGAAATTCGCAATACCGAATTATCAATATTGATGCGTTTTACTTAATAATTATTATTATATAAATTACTTTATCTAACTATTAAATAATTAAAAGCTACTAAATAATAAATTATTTAAAATTCTCAAATCTTAAGATCAATGGATATTCTCTGTGAACATTTGTATTTGTTGGATATTTTCAGGTAAAAAAAGATTAAACTATTAAATTAAAAAATAATTTTAAATTAAAAACATTTTTTGTCAAGATATTCTTTTATGTACAGCTTCGATTTATCACTTGTCAACGTTATCAATTCTTCGATTTATTGCAATTCAGTATCCACTTAAATCAAATCGAACAACTTCCTACAAAATTACATTTTTTATTATATTCTTAATTTGGACTGTATCAATACTTTTGTCCAGTTTAATCATTTATTTGGGATATAAGGACTTAAGAAATGTGATTAATTTTGACACCAAACGATGTATGCTCAATAATGACAAGTTTATCATATATGGTTCAATTATTTGCTTTGTAATTCCTATTATTATAATGATTGTGATGTTTTTTTTAATGACTCGTAAACTTCGTCAGCAGTTGGCAAAGCTAAGTGAAAAAGACAAAAATACTCGATCAGATAGACAAAAGAGAAATAGAAAAAGATCAAATGAGTTAAGGATGGTGTCTTTCAATCGTCGAAATATCAGATATTCAAATACTTGTGACCAGAGCCCAATATTTTCTTCAGTAAAAATTAAGTCCTTGGTAAATAGGAATGAACACGAGTTTTGCAATATAAATTCATCAGGCTTTGATTCTGTGACTGAAAATTTAGAATCAAGTCAGCAAAAACAAGGATATAAAGACTACCAATTACGTCGACACGCTGCCAAAAGTGTTATGCAAAGTTCAAACTTCAAAACTTCAATTGGATCAATAATGTCCAACCAAACAAGCAATTTTAGCCAAAATTCCTTTCAAAAGCAGCTTACTATTGATTCGTTTACTTACAAGACAAAAAAGAGAAATTCCATGTACAAAGGAAGCATAATTTTCAAAAACTATGAGATTAAAAATGTCATTCGAAATCATATTAATCAAATGGACACGCAAAACGAGCTCAAGGCCTTGCAAGTCCTTGGTATTGTGTTTATAGCCTTTTTAATTGCATGGTTACCATATTGTTTGGTTAATATTATCATAGCCATTTACTCGATTAATAGGAAAAATACATTTTATTTACAAAAATGTTTGAGTTTTTTAACATACTTGGGATATTTTCAGTCCACTTTCAATCCAATTATATACACAGTTTTCAATAGAAAATTTAGAAACAATTTTATACAACTCTTAAGATGCTCAAGAAGAAATAAAAAACAAAGCAAATATTTCATTAGTAAAAATTTAATTTATTACCGAAGCTAAATTTGTGTATTTGTTTAGTGAATTTAATAAATTTTTTGTCTAAAAATATAGAAATGGCATTTAAATTAATTAATTTAATTTAATCTTTATATATTAGTTTTTATAATTTAATAAAAAGGAAATTTTCAAAAAATAAAAAATTATCTTAAGAATTAGTAATAAATCAAATAGTTTCTTAATAGATTGATAATAAAAACTATTTACGTTGGTTTATTTTTTCAATCCTTTTCAAAAATATTTACTGAATTGAATTTGTTTTAGCCAAAGCCAATTTCTTTTAAATAATTAATTTATAAATAAAAGATTGATCTATATTCGCTGCGTTCAATAGTTTTATTTACTTTGCAATAAATTTTAATGAAAAGTAATCAAATACGTGGGAAATTAAGTGATTTTAAAGTTTAAATTGATAATATTTTTTAATTATTTTGCTAAAATCTAAACAACCAACGATTTATTTGACTAAATAAATTCGTTTTTAGATATAGTAATTATCAGAATTAAAAATTATTAAAAAAAGTTAATTTATTTGATTTTGCTTTATTATTGGATTTTTAATTTTATTAATTGGAAAAAAAATAAGAAATTTACATTCAAAAACATATAGGTAAATATTCAACTTAAGTAATGATAATGTGATAAAAGAAGCAGGTGCTTTTAATAAATAAGGATTTAGATAATGGAATAAAGCAAATTTTTATCAATTCTTGAAATCAAATTTCAAAAATAATTATTACACGAAGGTTTTAAAGTTAATATAAATTTTCAGCAATTTGTTAGATTATATGCCTTTTCTGCTAGTCTTTGAAATTTTAAACAATCATCTTGGCATAAGTCAAATACAGATCATTATTATTACATTATACAAATTTTCTCTCATTAAAACCTATAGGTTTTTGAATGTAAATTTCGAAAGATTAGACTCTAGTCCGAAAGAAAATTCATCATAATTAAATATTTTAAAATTTTAAATTTTCTTTTGAAAAACTCCGAGTTTGTTTTTTTGAAAATTGTGCTTGAAAGTAAGTGAAATCAATTTTAAAACAAGCTCAATGATCTCTGTTAAACTTAAAACACTAATTCCTACGAATAGACCTAAATTTCCGCCAATACTAGACAATACAGAAAAAACAGACCATACTGGCATTTCTATTACTTCAGTAACTGATGTGTCGTCATAGTAAAAATTTAATAGTATCACATTTTTTCTTGCTTTTTCAGCTGAACCATATGAGACTATATTTTTGAGAACCAAATCCTCTTTTTTGTCTTTTTTTTCGTCATTTTCTTGAGATTCATTTAGTGTTCTAGCTATTAAATCAAAATACCAATTTGTATAGAAATCAGAAAAACTTAGCTTTGTGGAATAGTGATATTTCTCACATTCTAATGGACAATCATTATCACATTCTGCTGTCTGATTTGAGAAAAAACTCTGAAAAAATACTTCTTTGCATCGAATATGTTTTGTTGAACTGCACTTTGTCATGTTTTGAGTACTTGAAACTGATGAATCAGAACAATTGCATTTTTGTTCTAATTTTAAGTTAAAACAAACATTTAGGCACAATTCTTTTGAATATTTTTTAACACCTAATTGATTAAACATTATCTTCATTGTGTATGATTTTTCTGAATTTGAGTTTGTTACATCTAGAACACAATTGCTGTAAGGTTTTTCTAGTTTTTTGTTCAAAGTCCTAGTGATTTTCACTTCAGTTGAATATCCAGCTGCTGCATCTTGACCATGATCCAAAATGCTTTTAGTTTCGGAATGATTATGTACCAAAAATCGAATTCCTCTACTGATCGTAAATGCCTCAGAATCAGAATAATTTCCAACATATATTTCTAGCCTTAGTCCACTCTGAGATCCACTTTTACCAATCGTTTTTGTTCCATTCGGATTAAATTTGAAACAATTTCCATAATCATAGTTATAAAAGATTTCAAAATCTGTCTTTCCGCAAAGGAAGCTATTAAACTTGCATTTATAAATAGTTTTATCAAAATCTATGGTAAATATTTTTTTATCTTTATCTGACAAATCATATACATATGATTTAATAATACTTGAAGCTGAAAGCCATAATAAATTGGGACTTGTGTTATAACTAAAATTATTTTGGGCTAATAAATCTTGAAAGGTAGCATATACCAAAGGATCTGCTGTGTTGAATGGATTTTGATTGCATATGGTAATCGAAGGAAAAAATGAAGTTATTTCTTCTTTTACTTGGATGTTTACATACACTGGTAATTTGGTCACATCAATTAGTGTCACAATTATTTGATAAGCGCATGTAATTGCACTGGCCGAAAATGCTATTAACCAAAAAACGATACTAAATTTACTCTTTGACTTAACAATGTTTGGAATACCGTGACTAGTTGATGATAAACACCATTCAGTTATTGTTTCTTTTACCAACAAAGACCACGACATTTTCTTCAAAGACATTCTCCTTGTTTTTTTAATAAACAAATTAAAATAAAACTTTATTTTTGTTAAAATGTTTTTAGAAATATTTTCTAATGATTTTTTTTCTTTGTATAAACTTTTTATATATTTCGTTAACAGGAAACAAATTAATAAAATTTTCACATTAAATTTAAAAGTTTAAAGTATATTTTATTGATTGATTTTAATATAAATGCTTTATTTGATTAATACTGCCAACGATCATTTTATATAAGTTTTATTGTGGAATATTTAAATAAGGGTTTTTTAAAAAAAAATAAATTTTATCCAATTATATATTGATTAATAAAGAATATAGTTTTCTTTTAAATTTAAATACGATAATTTAGAAAATAAAACCTGTAAGAAATAAACCTTTTATTTTATAAAATTATGCTATACAAAAATTAAACAGCTATTAGTTAATTAATTATTACTTATTATTTCTAAAACTAAATTTATATTTAAATTGAAAATAAATAAATTATATCTATGTTTGTTATAAAAAATCATTTTAATGTTATTCTCCTCTTTTTACAATCGGATTTAGGAACTACTTTGGCAGAATTTTGAGTGCTAGGGCAAAGATCTGTTTGTCTAAATGCCCGTTTAAAAGCTATTCTGATTCAAAAAACCAATAATTTAGTTATTTTAATTTAATTTTGTCAAAAATATTTTTAATAAAACACTATTCATGAATAGTTCTATCCAGCATGTTAATATAAAATATTATATATTTCAAAAAATTCATTCATTAAAAGTTAACTTTTAATGTAAAAAAATTGATCTTTTCAGTTTAATTATGTTTGTTATAAAGATCAAATAGACAATATTTTTTTAGAATAAATAAAAAAAGTGCTTATAATTTTCTATCTAAAATAGTAAAGAAGCAGTTCTAAATTATTTAATATTAATTGATTAAAAAAATAGAGTAAAATTAAAAATTGGTATTTTCCAAATTTTTATTTTTCATTTTTATTTAATTTTTTTATTGAATCTATCAAAAACATTATAAACTTTTTCTAGCTTTGGTTGAATATTTTTAGCTTCCTGTCTTTCGATTCTTTCGAATTCTTTGAACTCTTTAACAAATTCTTTTAAATTAGTGGCTTTAACAGCTTTTTTTCGGGCCTCTTTCCTTCCAGTTTTGCTCTTTCCTTTCATTTTTTGCCGAGGCTCAAAGTCAATTTTTTTCGGCTTGAGGAACAATTTTTTATTCCGTTCGATCATTTTTTCTTCCAATGTCTTTCTATCAACTTGCTTAAGTTTAATCGGGTCTAAAGAAATAAGCTCTGGTTGAATTTTTTCCAGCAAAGCTTTGACCTCCCATTGCTTTCGTTGGTTCTTTGATTCGTAAGGATTCGCTTCCATGGCGTCAAAATTCGCCTCAGCTGATCCAGGTATCAAAAGACTCGAAATACCATAGGAATGTCCAACTCCAAGAACGTCTTCAAATGGGCAAAATTGTAGATTTTGTATATTAGCATTGTTTAATCTGTGCTTTAAATAAATATCATTTGGTGTCATATCTTCAATATACTGCTCTTCAGTATCCACTTCTTCTTCATTAAATTTGATATAGTCGTCTTTGAATACAACAACTTCATTTCTTAAACCAGCAGCTATTAAATTTTTTTGACTAAAAGCCAAACTTGAAGCGCCAGCATTCAGTTTTATTGACTTTAATTGCTTATAGGTCCGTAGGTCCCAAACATTGAGCAAATGATCCAAACTAGAAGTAATCATGTAATTACCAGTTTGATTTATTGCGAGAGATTTAACTGCTGCTTTATGACATAGCATTTTTACCAATGGTTCTTTAACATTGGGTGACCAAAGCGTTACGACGCCATTGTGATGTCCTAAATGTATTATAGCATTTGCTGGATTTTGTGCCATTACATCACAACGACCATGAGCAGTGGAGAATCCAGCTACTTTTTTACCTAAACTAACATCTATATATGACAAATATCCACACTCGTTCTGCAAAATTTCAAATTTAAATTTAAAAATTAAATAAAGTGTAATCATACTTACAATAGAAGATAACAAAAAATGATATGGTAAAAATTCCAGTCTGGTAACTCGGTCCAAAACTTTGAGACAATGCAATTCGATGCCTTGATTGTCATAAATATAAGTCCATTGTTTCTGAGCTACTGCGTACATGGTTTCAATATGCAACCATCTTATTTAAAATTTTTTATTCTTAAAAAAATTTTAAAATTTAATAAACTTACTTGACATCATTTATTTTTTCCATTACATTTATTTCACAGTGGAGCTTTTTAGTTTGCCAATCAAACGATCCTACATGGCCAAGTGATCCTCCAATTAATAGATGCCTACAAACTTATTGATTAAACTATCTTTACTTTTTTTAGTTAAAAACCTTCCGTTTCTGGTGTAGTTTAGGCGATATGGACCAAATTTATCCAAATTTAGCTCAAAATATTTTTGAGCACTGAATAAATCAACATTTTCAACTATGCTTCTTTGATTTATTATTTCATTTTCATCTTCTTTTTCTAAAAATCTTTTTTTATATCAAAATTTATTAATAATATTAGAATTTTTGAATAAATACCCCGATTGTGCGAATGCTACATCGTTCATTATATTGTTAAGATCTCGTTTGTCAACATTGATACGAGATTTGGTTGTTTTTTGGTTAAAAAACCGACTTTTTTTAGACATTTTTCTTTAATTTTTTATAATTCTAAAACATGTGTATTTAATAAAAATAAATAATTCAAAAATATTAAAAGCAATCCTTATATTTGAAAACTTTTGATTAAATTCTAAATTAGTGTTCCTGCATTAAAATCTTAACTTTTTTTCAGCATTTTACTTTTTAAAAAGTTGACTTTTTGTTAATATTTTTTTAAAAGGTTTTATTTTTAGTAATTATTTAATTAAATATTATAATAAATTATATGATTGATCCAGTTATACATTTGTCATTATAAAAATTTGTATAATCAAATGAAAGAAATGTTTTGATGATGACTACTTATTTAATTAATGAAGATTCATTGTTAAAGTTAAAAAAACTGACCTAAATTTAAAAGCTATTTAGTTTATTACAACTACAATTTTTAATTATTTAATTCAGGTCATTTAAGTTTCCTTTTAATTTAAAATAAATCTGTAAATTCAATATATTCTCTCAGTTTGATCGAAATTATTTACTTAGATGGTTTCAAAATTGAACAAAAGAATTAATTAAAAATCCTAAGTTCGATTTATTTTGAAGAATCGTTTCTAAATTTTAGAATTTTTCTTGAAATAAAATTCATAAATAAATATTTTTCAATTTTTTAAATTAATGATATTAACTAGGATAGAAGGTAAATTTATTGTGAATAATTAGAAAAATGTTTAATGGTTAGATTTTATTATTTGTTATTTTTTAGAAAAAAAATAAAAACATCGAATCAAAAAACCTAATTAATTCAAGTAAACAAAAGCAAATGGGCGCCGAATTCAGTTCATTAGATCAATTAAATAAAAATGTTTGTATCAACCGATTAGTTAACGACGAACACATAGATGAAAATGATCCATTTTGGAACCAGCTACTCTCATTTACCATCAATCTACCACTTACAAAGTATTCATTTTAAAAGATTTTCTTTAATAGTCCAATGAATTGGAAATTTGATATTATGCCCACAAGCGTTATCTAAATCATCCCAATTTAAGCACCATGTAAAAATACCCGCCAGACCTAATTTTTTGGCGTACTCAGCTTTTGCCTTTGCACTTCGAATATCTCCAGTATTCGCCCATTGATCATCATAAAATGCATAATAAACCTCTGCCATTTCATCATAAATTCCAGTTCCACCATTTTGTATCAGTTTACACAGTTGTGGATACAGTGACCATCCTCCTGAGTATCCTACACCACGAACTGGAGCATGAAACCCGTTTTTATGGGAATCCTTTAGTTGAAATGTATGCCCCCCAGCATTTAAACCCATAACTATCTTTTTTCTTGGTACATTTTGTTCGATTAAATAATTAATTGTTGAATTTGAGTTTAACAGTGCATCATAGCCAGTCTCTTCAGGTCTAGCATATAATGGCGATGCATAGGCTGTATAAGTATTATATATAGTATTATAATCATAGCACATCACATTTATAAAGTCTAAAAATTTTGATAAACCATCAAGATCAAAGCAGTCTTTAATAATATTGATTCCAGCCCCGATTGCGGCACTTAGCTGTAAATTTAGGGATTTTTTTTGTATCTGCCATCGAAATTTTTGTAACAAAAGAGTAAATTTAAACTTGTCTTCATTACATGGATATTCCCAGTCAAAATCAATACCATCATATCCATAAGTTACTGCTAAATCAAGGGCGTTCATTACAAACGAATCAATTTTAGATTCATTTTTTACAATATGATGCATAGCTGTTGCATTTGTTGCCAAAGAAAGAATAACTTTGAGCAATGGATTGATTTTTTTAAGATGAGTTATTTTTCTCAAGACATTGGAACAATTATAGGGTTTTTGAACGATAGCTGGACTTGTTTCTTCTGAATGTTCATGAACACATCCGATCAGAATAATGTGTGTGCATAGATCAGGTGGTACTGATTCAGGTTTGAGATTTTGTGGCTCGTAAACATAATAACATGGAAAAATAAATTCCTTTTGACCTATGATTTGATCTATTGAAAGCAACAGATAAAAAATATTCAAAATATACTTATTTTTCATTTTTTTTTAATTATGATTTTTTGAGTCTTTGATTTTAATGACTAAAAATACCTGGGTTTAAAATATTTTGTCTTCTATTAAAATATTATAATTTAAAAGAGCTAATTCAAAGAAACTGGATGAAAATATAGCTTTGAGTTGCCAAAAATTCCATCAGAATAATCCAAAGAGTGGCAATTATTCGTCTTTAATAAGAGTTTTCACACGAAGAGCTAATGAAACTAGAAAAATGGCAGAAAAGTATTTTCAAATTTTAATTTTATCTAATTTGTTTAAAAAAAAATTACAATTAATAGTAAACTTATGATTTTACACACATCTAATGCGTTATTTATAATTCGGTGTATTACCAAGTACATGATAGAGATTGAAAATGAATCAGTTCTTTTGGAGCAAATGAATTTTTGCCAAGATGAATTAAAAGTTGAGTCAGAACAAAATCCTGATACAAATGGTGATAATTCGAATAATCAAAATGATTATTCTACAGATAGTTCCACTGCTTCACCGAAAAGATTATATAATCCTAATAAAATTTATCGCAAGTGGAAATCTAAACCTAACCATGAGTCAACTCTTCTAGACTCTCAGGAAAATTCAATTGGTTATGAAAGTGACTCTGATATACCACAAAATATAGATCAAAATCGATCGAATATTAAAAAAACTGATAATATTCTTTATTTGTTAATAAAGAATATTTTACAAATATGCACCGAAGTTCCTGTTAAGTAAACACATATTTTACATATTTTAAAAGTTTAATTTGTTTGATTTAAAAATTATTTAAATTTAATAATTAGAAATCATTTTTAATTATTTTATAGATTAAACAGATTTTTTTTATTTTTTAATATGTGTTAAATTAATTTCGGATTATTTTTTTATAATTTAAAATTTTCAAATATAAAAGATTCTATTCGTACAATCTTCATTTGGAAGCATTAAACACCCTTCTAATTCTTCTATCAAGTCAAATGTATTCAAAAACACCAGCTTATGAATCCGTAATATTTGATATTTTTATGCAAAAAATGGAGTAACTTTTATCAAATTAATTAATAAAATCATTTATTTTTTACAAAAAGTCGATTTGTATCAGATTTTGTCAAAGTATTGCTAAAAAATATAATTCAACAAATGCCACCTCCTTCCACTGCTCAAAATTTGTCATCTTATTTGTCGAATGAATCCCAAAATCAACGCTCATTTATGTCTAGCGTTGCCAGTGGTCTTTGGTCAGTAATGACTTTAGGTCTTGGCTCCGCAAAAACAACAACTGATCAACAAAACCCAGATGATGATGAAGCTGAAAAATCATTTCTATTCAATCTTTCGGGTGACAGTACAGCTCAAAATACAGATGACCAACTCGACTGCTCGAGTCGATATCTTGCTTGGCAAAGCTGTCACATTCTTCTAATTTTATCAAACAACTGCACAAACGAATCATTGTATAATCCATTTAGATTGGCACTATTTCATTTTACGGATACACAAAATACACCTACAAATTTACCAAATTCAGAGCCTTTGCCTTGGTTTAGTATCGATTTTTCAAAGCTATTTCAAATGTTTACTTGTACTGTACATACTGACCAATATTCATTACTGCTCTACATGCTACTACACAGAAATCAGCATTTTAAAATGTTTATTCTTTCTAGACTTCAAATAGATCTTTTGGTTAGTTAAATTCTAAATCTAATTTAAAAATTTTATATTTTTAAAAAGGTAATGCCACTTCTCAAAGTAATCTTCACTGCTCCGGATAGAAATTCCCATCACATATACATGACTCTAATAATAATTTTAATTCTTAGCGAAGACGATATTTTTAATAAAACCGTTCATACTATAGTAAAAAAACTTAGAAAAATTTTAATTTTTGTAATTGATTTTTATGTTTTTAGCCGATAAAAAAACTAACATGGTATACGGAACGATCTCTATCCGAAATAAGCCTTGGTGGTCTGCTAATTTTAGTCTTAATACGAACAATTCAATTTAATATGACCAGAATGCGTGATAAATACTTGCACACAAATTGTCTAGCTGCTTTGGCAAATATGTCAAGCAAATTTCAAAATTTACATCCTTACGTTTGTCAACGCATAAACAGGTAATTTTTAACTAATATTAAAAAAATAAACTAAGTTTATTTGTTTCCAAAGTCTATTTAACATGTTGACCAGAAAACGAACAAAAATAATTACTCAAATAAATGAAGAGAACTCAAAAACTGATGAAAAAAATGAAAATAGCAATAAAGATTTGGTAAAAATAAAAAGTATTTTAAGTTTATACAAATAATGATTTAAAGTTACAAGACTTGAGCATCATTGAAGAATTGATGAAAACGGTTTTGGAAATAATTAATTCTTGCCTTACTAATAACTTGCACCACAATTCGGACCTAATTTATTCTATTTTGTACCATAAGACAATTTATCTCCAATTTCGGGACCATCCAACTTTTCAGGATCTAACACTTAACATTGATACAATCATAACACGTTTTTCGCTTGAAATAGAAAATGTAGAGGATAAAACGATTGAAAATTTGAGAGAATTGATCACAATGGGTGCCAAACAATTTTCAAGAGAGAGATTTAGAGTAAAAATAAACAAAATTAGAAAAGATAATTAATAGTATTTTTTTTTAGAAATTTCCAGAATTAAAATTTAAATATGTGGAAGAAGATCAACCAGAAGAATTTTTTGTACCATACGTATGGTCATTGGTATACAAATACTCGAATTTGTATTGGATTGATCATTCCGTTGATCTATTCAATTCAGAAAAGAGTCAAAGCTAATTACGCAAAAAATATGGCTTGATACATAGATTTTATCTTATTTTCAACAATTTTGTTCATATTGGTTTTTTTTATTTATTTTAAATAAATAATAATGATATTTATGAAATAAATTTACAACTAGATTTTTTTTAAAAATTGTTTTTAAACTTTCTACGAGCATGATTTCACATTCAGCCCATAGTTTGGCTTGATATTAATTGATTTAGCATTGATAATAGAAAAATTAAAAATAGTAATTAAATATAGGACAATCAAATATGATAAATTTATCAATTTAATTTAATTTAAAGTATTTAATCTCTTATTTGTGTTAATTTCATTAATTGGTCTAAGTCGGTATTTTAATTTGTTTATTAACTGATAACAATTTAATATAAAATGAAAAAATTCAAACCTAATTAAATAAATATATATCTAAAAAATAATTAAGGTAAAAACTAGTTTATATTGCAATTTTAAAAAGTTTAATTCAAAATTTAGAAATTTAAAAATCATCAGAATAAAAATTTATTTTGAACCATTGAAATTGATTTTTGGTATTAAAATGGTAAAATTAATTAAATTTCTAAAATAAACAAAATTTTATTGTCATTGTAATTTAAGCTATTTTATTCATTCTTCAAGTCCTTAGTAGGAAAAGAAGTTATTGTAGAATTAAAAAATGATCTAAGGTTTGTCTAATATCCTTTATTCAAATAAAAATAATTTTTTTGTTAGTATTCATGGAACGCTGCATTCAGTTGACCAATATTTGAATATAAAACTACTCGATATTAGCGTGACTGATCCGGAAAAATTTCCTCATATGGTGAAAGTTAATTTTTAAAATTTGGAAATCTCATTTTTAATTTTTTTAGCAATCTGTTAGAAACTGTTTTATAAGAGGAAGTGTGGTGAGGTATGTTCAATTACCAGCCGATGAAGTAGATACTCAATTGCTTCAAGATGCCGCAAGAAAAGAAGCTTTACAAAGCACTGCTAATAAACAATAAAATAAATAATTACAACATCTTGATTTTATTTTAATATAAATAAATTTTTGTTCAAATAGAAATAAATTTCGTAAATCTTAAATTAAAAAAAATTGCTTTTTATTTTTTTGATTTATTTTAAAAGTAATAAATTTTTGCTGGGCTTTCTCTTGCATTCTAATCATTTGAATCCTTTTTATGATGATGAAAAGTCAAAATAGTGTATAGAAATTTATAAAATATAAAATATGACATAATTTTATTTGATGATTTGCTCTTTGTCTAAGTCAACCAACTTAATTTCCAAATTGGTTCACAATACCAGCTTAAAACTACCAAAATATTACAAATATAGCCAATTTGTTCATTTTTCATCAAATTTGAGTCTTTATTTGAAGCATGATGTAAGTTTAATATTTATTATAAAGTTAATAATGCTGTAACCATATACGTCTAGTCTCTTAGATTCTAAATGTTGCAAGAAAAATTTATTAAAGCTATTTTTTTAGAATTGTAATTTTTCGAATAAGAAAATTTTTAATAAAATGTCCAAAAATCAGTCAATTAAGTAAATGAAAATTTGAGATAAATTTTAAACTATAATGAATTTGTATTTAAGGTCTTTTTTCACAGCTAAAACAAATTTAAAAAAAGAAGACGAAATTAAGATTAATGAAGAAAAATCATCACCTGAACCTAAGGTGAAAAAAGAAGAAATTCTTGGCAAAACTCCCAAAACCGAGACTAATAAAAGACAACGTAAGTCTTCATCTGAATTAAAAAGTCTCTCAGCTTCGGCTAAAAAGTCGAAAAAAAACGAATCCGACGATGAAATTTTAATTGAAGATGAAAAGGAAAATAAAAAAAAATTTTTGGATGATTCTTCGGATTCGAAA
The DNA here is from genome assembly GCA_016802295.1 of Brachionus rotundiformis. Lineage (NCBI taxonomy): Eukaryota > Metazoa > Rotifera > Eurotatoria > Ploima > Brachionidae > Brachionus > Brachionus rotundiformis. The sequence continues at coordinate 2,464,549 of JAESIW010000137.1, forward strand.
AAAAATGGTAAAATTTTTCCAAGTTGTATTTGTTCTTGGAAAAAGCTAATTTTTACTTAAAGATAAAAGTGACGAAAATAGCGATTTCGAATCGCCGATTAAATCTAACAGATCATTGAATAAATCAAATGACTCCAAGAGGAAGTTAGTTATTGAGTCCAGTAGCGAAGATGAAAAAAAGTCAGATGATGAAGAACCAAAAAAAATTGAAAAAACAAAAGGAAAAAAGGAAAAAGTAAAAAAAAACAGTGGAAAATCAAAAGTTCTAAAGTCAGATAGTGAAGACGAAGTTATGCAATTAAGTGAAGAGGAGGAAGATAAGAATAAAGAGCCCCCAAAAGAGATAATGAAGGAAAAAAAATCTTCTCCGAAAAAGAGTCAAACATTGAATTTTTTTAAAAAAGAAGAAAAAAAAACAAAAAAAGAAATTGAACAAGTTGAAGAAAAAGTGTTGAAAAAAGAGGATGAAACGATCGAAGTTAAAGAGATAAAAAAAGAGATTAAAGAGGAATCTAAAGAAGAAAAAAAAACTGAAACTAAGACATCACTATTTTTTAGTCTTAAAAAAGCTTCCGGAGCATCAAAAAGTTTATCTGATTATAATCCGGCTAAAGATGGCTATCATCCGATTAATGATGCTTTTTGGGCCAAGAATGAACCAGTTCCTTACAAAGCTTTGGCACAGACATTGTTTTGTATGGAAAAAACCTCAAAGCGTCTGGAATTGTTATCAATTGTGACTAATTACTTTCGATCTGTGCTTGCTCTATCACCCAAAGATTTAATTCCATCAATGTATATACTAACAAATAAAGTATCACCTGACTACGAAGGTCTTGAGTTAGGTATTGGAGATACTGTTCTATTTAAATCTTTAGCTGAAGCTACTGGTTCAACTCTTCAAAAGTTAAAAGCTGAATTTCATCAAAAAGGAGACATTGGTCTTGTGGCTGAAGTAATAGAATACTATTTTGAATATTCAAAATTAATTTTATCATTAATTAAGGCTAATAGATGTAATCAAAAATTACTTTTTACACCGAAAAAATTAACAGTTAGTGCCGTCTTTAATAAATTACGAGATATAGCTGCCATTACTGGAAACTCGGTATGTAAATTTAAATTTAATAAAAAATTTAAAATTTGACATTAAGTTGCAAACTCTTGTCTTCTTTTTCTTTATAAATAGTAAGATAATTAATTTTTTCTTTAAAATTTAATAATAATCTGTAATTTTGGTCATATGAAGGTTTGTTTTGAATAAAGTTCAATCGAGTCTAAAGTATTAATTAATTATAAAATAATTTCTGTTCATCAAGTTCCTGATAAAACGTCCTAGTCACTTTTTTTAAAAATAACTTAAAAGATATAGATTTAATATATTGTTTTATAAAAAACTTTTTTTTTAGTCTCAGAGCAAAAAAAGTGATCTAATTAAAAGTCTTTTGGTAAGTTGTGATGCAATTGAGGCCCGATATTTGATGAGATCTTTGGCTGGTAAGCTACGAAACGGGCTAGGTGAGCAGAGCATTTTGGTTTCTTTGGCACATGCGTGTACAATTACAGTACCTGGTTCTAAATCAGGTGAAGATATTATAGTTGACAGATTTGAGAAAATGAGATCAAGTGATCAAAAAATTGAGGAAATGAAAAAAATACTTGAAAAATCAAATCAAATTGTGAAAAAAGCCTATTACCAATGTCCCAATTATTCTTTAGTTATAAACGCAATTTTAGATCATGGATTAGATAATTTAGATAAGCATTGTAAGCTTACACCAGGTGTCCCTCTAAAGCCTATGTTGGCTTACCCGACCAAGGGAATACATGAAGTATTAAAAAGATTTGAAAATGTTGAATTTACATGTGAATACAAATATGATGGTGAAAGAGCTCAAGTAAAAAAGATTTAAGAATTTTTGGAACAATCTTCTTAATAACTTGTTGCTAGATTCATATCTTAGAAGATGGTAGTATTAAAATTTACAGCAGAAACTCTGAAAACAACACTGGAAAATATCCGGACATAATAGAATTTTTACAAGAATTATTAAACTTAAAGAAGAATAAAAAAGTAGATTCAGAAAAAGAAGAAATAATACTTGAAGAAAAAGTTACCTCAGCAATATTAGATGCAGAAGTGGTAGCTTATGATATAGAAAAAAAGACTATTCAGCCTTTCCAAGTTTTGAGTACTAGAAAAAGGAAAGACGCAGCTAGCGAAGAAATAAAAGTCAAAGTTTGCATTTTTGCCTTTGACTTGATCTATTTAAATAATGAATCTTTAATTGACTTGCCATTCAGGAAACGTAGAGATAAATTGTATAAATACTTCCCTCTAGTTGAAGGTAAGTTAATGTTTGCTGAAAAAATGGACGCAAACGATGTAGAGGCGATTCAAGAATTTCTCGATAAATCCATAAAAGGTTTTATTTGATTTAGAAAGAAATTAAAATTATATATAATTATTTTAGATGGATGTGAAGGGCTGATGATCAAGACATTAGACGATGAAGCTCATTACGAAATTTCGAAAAGATCCCATAACTGGCTTAAGGTTGATTAATTTTATAATTTTTTTCCATTTAAAAAATTGAATATTAATTTCATTTTTTTTAGTTAAAAAAAGATTATCTGGAAGGAGTTGGTGATACATTGGATTTGGTTGTTATAGGAGGTTATCTTGGAACTGGAAAAAGAACCGGTTTATATGGTGGCTATTTATTGGCGTGTTATGATCCTGAAAATGAAGAATATCAGACGATATGTAAACTTGGAACCGGCTTAAAAGACAATGATCTACAGGTTCAATTTGAAAGTCTAAGCAAAATCAAAATAGATAGACCAAAATCCTATTTCAGAGTAAATGATACCTTAGAACAACCTGATCATTGGTTCGAGCCAGAACAAGTGTGGGAAATTAAATGTGCTGATTTTTCCTTATCACCAGTTCACACAGCCGCTCTAGGAATTCTAGACAGAGGAAAGGGCATTAGCTTGAGATTTCCGAGATTTTTAAGACTAAGAGATGATAAGAAAGCAGAGGATGCTACCACGGCCGAGCAAGTTACCGAAATGTACAAAAATCAACAGCAAATGTTGAATATAACTGAAAAAGATAAAAATGAAGATGAAGAAGAAGATTATTGAAATATTTAATTATGATTTTTTAAATTTATTTTTTTTTTTAAATTAAATATTGGTAATTAAATGGGTAAACTAATTTTTTTAAAGAAAAAATAATAGTTTTTTAAATAAAATATTAACCAAATATTTTAAGTGAATTTTTTTATTTCTTGATTTAATTGAATTGTATATAGAAGAATGGGTGGGGAAAAGAAAAACGGTAGATTTTAGATAAAAAAATTTTACTTACGAGTTCTGTTTCTCTTCTGTTCCTTTTTTTCTCTATAATAAGTCGAGTAAGGAGTAAAAAATGTAAATTTAGTTTTTTAATTAATATTAGATAATTCAAAGATTTTAGTTAAGCTTATTTATAAATCAAAATATTGATAAAAAATTTGTTATTTTTCATTTAACTTTTTTTCTTTTTTTGATTATTTAACTTAATGAAGATATTTTTTTTCATTTAATTTTCAAATTATTTTAAATTTATTTGATGATTAAATATTATGAAAAAATAATTTTATTTTAATTGAATTTTAGGAACAAATTTTCAAATTTGTATAAAAGTAAAATTCTGATTTTAGTTTTAAAGTTCTCTATCTAATTAATATTCTATAAGAATAAATCAGTAACAACCTTAATAAATAACTTAAATAAAAAAATATGATTTTTTGCTACCATTATATAATATTTTTCCACAGACCAGAAATAATATAATGTTCATTTATATTTAAATTAAGAATGATAAATATTAAAAGGAATTGTTAACAAGAGCACGATTAATTTTGATCTTTTTTCCTTTAGATACTTTTTGTCTTAAACACACAAAATTTTTAATCAGTCAGTATTAACATATGTATAATTTTATTCTAAATATTGAAAATTATTTTATTTTAAAAGACTTGATCACTTTTTGGTAAAAAAAATCTAATCTGAATATTCCAATCATATATATTGTTGTCTAATATTTTTCTGACAATTAAAAGATAGCATTATTTTATGATGAAATATAATAAGTATAAAATTTTGAATCTAAATCTTGAAATCAAAGACGAATTTCTTAAATAAAATCAAAAACTTGAACGCTTTAACAGCATTTAAAGAGATACCCCAGTTTAAAGTAAAGACAAAAAACAATCTGAATTATTCAATATTTTATAAAAGATCAAATTCTAAATATCTGAAAAGGATTGAAATCTTATCGTCAACATTAATTTTTATTATAAACAAAAATTTACTTAATAGGTTACAAAATAAGATCCCAAATTTAAGCAAACTTATTAAAATATGAACCATTTATGTAAAAGTTTAGATTATTTCCTATTAAAAATATAAATTTGTTTTTCAAATTTGAAAAAATTTTAAATAAGAAAATAATTAATTTTTTATTTATCTTGACTAACTATATGATAATTGAGATTGTTAAAAATGAATTCTAGAAATCATTTTAAAAAAGATTGATCTAATTCGCATTAATTTTTATTCGTGTTTAGATTTCAATTTTCGTTATTTAATAACAAAATAATTGGCGCTAATTACCATAATCGAATTTTTTCCTATTATTTCAAACTCAATTTTCCTATCTTTTTATTATCTAATTTTTAACAAATTTTTATTTAAAGATATTTATTTCAATTAAGTTTCAATCAAAACTGACAGTTTGTAAGAGCGCAAACCTACAAATGTTATGAGTTAGTAGAAGAAAATTTTCTAAGATATTAAGATCAATATCAAGTTTTATGTTCCAATTGGTAATTATTAACTGATAGGAGTAGTTTAATGCAGCCTTAAGTCCTGATAATGATTTTAGGCTAGAATTACCTATGATCCGCTGAGTGTAAAAAAATTAAATTAAATTAGCAAATTATTTAAATAGATTAACTTTTATTTCGAATAGAGAGCTTTTTAAGTACAAAAATTCAGAAAAAAACATAGCTTTATCTCTTTTTCATTGCAACCAAACACGATTATCTTTTGGCTATTTATTTGTTTTGTTGATTATATTTTAAATAAAACTATTTCCAATCTTTATAATTATAATAGTTTTTTACTGTAATCAGTAAAATTTTTCGCATCTATTCTATATAATTGAAACTAATTAAGAAGTAGATTTTTTTATATATTTGTTTTGTTTCATGATTATAAATATTTATTTTAATTTATTTAAAGATTATATGTGACTTTATCATGTTCAAGGTATATCGGATTGTTTTAAAAACGAGCAAATTGAAACTGTAAAATAAAATTGCACGATTATAAGGCCTAGTTATTATTATTTTTAATTCAAAATAGGGAATAGAATAAGTTAATCTAGAGTTAATCATTTTATAAAAGCAACTTGGTTCATTTATTCAAATATCTTTAATCGAATGAAATTTAATTCGATTATTTTTTAATTCCTTTTTGAATTTTTATTAGCATTGATTTATAAAAGCTTGATTAAAAATTATAATTTTTTTCAAATCAAATTAGAATTTTTAATTCCATCAATATTTTACCAAGTTTCCTTAGTCTTAAAATTGCCATTGTTTGCTGATGAAAAACTTATCTTTCAATTTCAAATTTTTTCTATTTATCTAAGCTTTGTCGCCTAAATCTGTTAATACTTTATTTGCAGAATTTTTGATTTCTCAAAATTAGTAAAACTAAGTTTTAGTCAGTCTCTATTGAGATAAATTTCATAAAATTGCTCAATTAAATTGATTATAATTGTTAAACGTGAATATTAAGTCTGTTAATATTTATCTTTAGGCAATTTATTCAAATAAGCGTTAAAAACCTTAAGTCTCTGGCTGAAAATTTCACTCGAGATTTTGTTTTCATAAGCATAATTATATAGATTAATCTTTCCAGCCAAAATATTCACATTTTATCTATTTAGTTAATTTATTTAAGATATGAAAATTTTTTAATCGTTTTAAAATATTTTATTTTAAATTGTCAAAAAATAGATGCCTAATGATTATTTATTGAGTAACTCATTTTTTTAAACTGCTTTGTAAAATTTGCTAAAATCAATACTTAAGAATAAATGGAATCCAATGCTAGTTTATAGCATTATTTTTCTAAGAATATTTATTGTTTATCTAATTCCGAAAACGAGTCTATTGATATCTTGAATTGGAGTTAAAAAAAATTTAAGATTATGAAACAATATCCAAAAGGAAATTCTCAGAATGTTTGTTATCAAAGTTTTTATTGATAAATTGTTACAAATTGCTCATTATTAACCCTGATAAAAAGAAGAATAGTTTATGGTAAACAATTTTAAAATTCTGCTCGAGATTTTTAAGACCAATTTTTCAAATTTTCCAAACCTAAACTTATTTATACAAACTACAGTATTGTCTGATTATTGAGGAAAATTAACTTTTGATTAATAGATTTTCAATATTTACTAAGATTCATAAATCAAAGCTACCAATTAATTTGCCATGATTCATTCAAATCATGTAGCACTCTTTTTAATATTCAAATCAAACACATGTTTCGACGAAACGAAACTAAACTGCAAAATCAATAATTCTATCATTTAGCAACACACTTTTATTCAATTAAATTAATTTTTTAAAAATCAGTTTTTTTTTATAAATTGATAAAAAATATGCAAATTTCTTTTAATCTTGGCATACAAGAGATTGCTTGGTGTCGATGATGTTAAATAAATTAAGATATTTGCTTTAATGGAACTTAATCGATTAGATTTTACTGACTGTTAAGCTTTAAAAAAACACAAGCCCAAAGCCTAAACATATGCTATCTTTATTGTTGCTTTATGTAACTAACAGACACAAATTAGATTTTTTTCTACTAACTAGCTTTGATTCATTTGACTATAAAATATGGTTTTTAGTATTTTTTCCTTTAAGTCTTTTTGGACTTATAATACAGATCTTAAGGTGTAGTATTTTATAACAGGCTTATTAAAGTTTTTTATTTTAAATCAAGCTAAATATTTTTGTTTGACTTAATTTATTCGCTGGATCGAAAGATATCTTATTTATAAGCATTCAATTTTACCTTGGAAATAAAATATAAAAACTGTCTAGGAGAGAAAAAAAATTTAATTAGAACCTCCCTCAATTGGAAATTTCTATTTGCTTTGAAGCTTTAAAAATTAACTCTGGCACCAAATTAATAGACTTTACATGAAAACATTGGTAGTTTAAATATTAATTTGGATGAGAAGTCTTACACTGCGATGAATGGCACAGCAAATTAATTTTTTTTTTAGAACTTAAATTTCATCAACCTAACAATCAAATGCATCGATGGAATCTCTAATAAACACTGTTTTCAGTTTATAGTATAAAAACCAGCAAATATTCGTCAAAAGTAAGATATTTGTATCACTTGTTAAATTGAGCTTGCCAGATAGGCTCAATTTAATATTTGCACCAGAAATTTAGTCTAAAATCATTATATATATTTTTTTGGGCTCTAAATTTAGACCTAAATATAAAAAAAAGTTTTTTTTGTATGAATTTAATTTTTAAAATAATTAAGAAAAGCGCAGATGACGGATCTAAATTATTTAGTATTTTTTATTCTCATAATTGGATGTCAAGGTAATTAAATAAAAATTTTATTTAATTAAAAAAAACACCTAAAGAGCTTCATTTAAGCTGGTCATTACCAGCGCATGTTGTTGGAAAAACTTTTTCGAGACTACGATCCAAGCGAGAGACCTGTTTTAGATGAAAATGAGTCACTAAATGTATCAGTAGGTTTAGCTATTCAACAGATAGTAGATGTTGATGAGAAAAAGCAAACTATAGTATTTAGTGGTTGGCTAGACATGACATGGACAGACTATAATCTTCGATGGAATCCGGTAGAATTTGGCAATATTTCCACAATTAGAATTCAATCGTCTAAAGTCTGGATTCCTGGTATAATTAAAAAATGAATAAAAATTCCCTAATATAATAATATTTGATTGTTTTTTTAGATTTGATATTATATAATTCTGCTGATGATACATTTGATGTTACATCTAAAGTAAATGCTGTTTTGAGCTACACTGGAGAAGTTAGTTATTTACCGCCGGGAATGTTCAAAAGCACTTGTCCCATCAAAATAGATGATTTTCCTTTTGATGAACAAAGTTGTTCATTAAAATTTGGAAGCTGGACCTATGATGAAGCTACTGTTAATCTAAAAAATAAAAGTAACAGGGCTCAGCTGGACTCTTATATCAAAAACGGAGAATGGCTCCTAGAGGGTATCAGGTTTATCTTTAAAAAAAAAGTTTTTTACTTCATTTTTATTTCAAAGATGTTACTTCCTACTCTGAGTCATTAAAATACGAATGTTGTCCAGAAAAGTATCCATTTGTTATGTTTGTGATTCATATTAGAAGACGAACACTTTACTTTGTAATTAATTTAATATTTCCTTGTTTACTCATATCATTTATGAGCATTCTTGGATTTTGTTTGCCCCCGGATAGCGGTGAAAAAATTGGCTTAGAAATTACCACTTTGTTGTCCATAATGATGTTTTCTCAAATAATTACTGGTATTATACCAGAGAGTAGTTTGTCGGTTCCCAAAATGGGCCTCTATTTTGCTTCGGTAATGATTATAAGTGCACTGTCAATTATTGCCAATGTTTTTGTGCTGATTTTTCACCATAGAAATGTCAAAATACAACAGCCTATACCATATTTGGTAAGATACTTGATTTAAATTGGTGAATAGAAAAATTGATTTAAAATGATAAATTTTTTCCATAGATTGATTTAGTTATTTGCAAATTTTTAGCAAAGGTCCTAAGAATGAAGAGGCCAGATGACGAAAAAGATAGTAAAAGTAAACAGTATAATGGAGTGAGTGATATGAATGATTTAAGTTCCAAAAGTCTACTTGCCAATGTGCTAGATATCAATGATGACTTTGGTATAACTGGTGGCAAAAAGTCAATGAATAGAAATTTAAATCGAGCTAATTTTAAACAGTTTAGTAACAGCAGTAATCATTATTTGACCAATAATCAGGTGAGCCTGAAACGAGATAACAGTAATTTGTCTGGAAGTGGTGCTGATATTTTTTATGAAAACAAGGGAGATATTAATTCGGTGCGTAAAAATTTGAGTCACATTTTGAAAGAAATTCGCTTAATTACACAAAAACTTAAAGACGATGAAGAAGATGAAGCCAAGTCATTAAATTGGAAATTTGCCGCTATGGTAATAGATCGTTTATGCTTGACGGTTTTTAGCATTGCCACAGTTTTTTCGACTGTAGTTATCTTATTTACATCAAAAAACATTTTCAAACCTTCAGATCCGCACCCAATATTTTAAGTTCCAGTCTGTATTTCCGATTCGAAATGATATTGTTTGCAATTGTATGCTTGACATAAATAAATTTTGATCATTACTCATGCGAGATAAAAATAATAATGATTTTTAAGTAGAATTTATTTTATTTTAATCCTAAACAACGAAAATTACCATTTAAAATTATTAATAAATCGTTTGTTTTTATTAAGAATAAATTTTTTTATAAAAAATAAAATTGATTTTTTGTTTTGAATTTTTGCTGCAAGTTTTTGTGACTTAATTTTTTTGACGATTCATTTCTTTGTATAATTAATTGAATCGTTGATTTTCTAAATCAATTCTTATTTATGTTCTTAAAATATTCAGCTTATTCCACTTGGTTTATCATATCTAAACAATGTAAAATATGAGTGAAAAGCAATTTAAAAGTCTTACTTTCTATAGTTAAAAAATCAATAATTATGCTGAGTTACGCAGCTCAATTATTCTTATTTGATACAATTATCTGTTGCATTCTTATACTGCTTTATTTTTAAATCTATCTTTTGAAAATTTATTAAAAACTAACCTAAATTGAGATCTCTTCAATTATTTTCCAGTTTAAATTGTTCTGAAAACTTAAATCTTCAACCAAAATAGCCAAATTCCTATGGAATTATTTGATAATTGATTTTGGGTATTAGAAGCTACAGGGTTTTAGTAAGAGTACTTTTGAGATTTAATAATCTTGGAAAAATTATTTTTCAAAATTTATAATACTTGATATTTGTAAAATTCAAAATGTTTCGTAGTTAAGTAAAATTAAAATTTAAAAAGTAAGATTATGAAAAAAGTTCATCATTTACAAAAATATCAGTTGCAATTTTTTAAGAAAATTCTTTATTTATTTGAATTTTTTAATTAATTAATCTTTTACTATTTAAATTATTTATCAAATGAACTATATTATCTTTTATTAAATTCAAAAGAGGAATGATTACTCTTTTAATATTGTAGAGAAATGAGCAGAGAGGTTTTAGCCTTTAAAAATAATTTTCAAAAAAAATATTGATCAAAAAGTATTGGAATTATGTATTTAAAATCAATGTCAACATAAATTTTTTGTTATTTAACAAGATTTTAATTGAATAAATTTAATTTCGAATTGTTTCTAAATTTTTGATTCTCTAATTTTAGAAAGTAAGATTTAAATAATGAAACATCATAAAATATATTTTGACTAATTAGTTATAATTTTCTACAGAGGAATAAAAGGACTATAATTTTTGTATGTGAATCTTTGAATATTCAAATCGCGTCCCTTAATTAATTAAGTTCATATTTTTAATTATTTTAATCATTCCTATAAGTTAGAGTAAAAATGGAACAAAATTTAAAAATGTTTAATAAAGAAATTCCGCAAGAAACACAGTTTTTCTGCTATTATTGTAAGACAAACAAATTTTATAGATTTTCGACCATGAAATTTAATCAAAAGAGCTTATTTAATTAAATCTGAAGCATTTTAATAAAGTAGCAAAGATAAACTAGTCATTTATACAAATGATTTGAAAACAAAAATTAATAAATAGTACAACACTGTTGTGATTTTGAATTTTTTTAAATTTAAGTATATATTTCTAAAAGCAAAAATAAACTGCATCAGTTTGTTAAGAAGATTACTCTATCATTAATTAATTAAATGATTAGACCTTTTCTAAGATAATTAGTACAATTGATGGAAGTGTTTTTTTACTCAATCTTCTCGATTAAATTTCTCTATAGTTTATCTCAATTGTTAGTTTATTTTATATATCTGAAAATATTTTATGATATCGAATTGAAGTCAGAATTCAAAATTTTCTACTAGGACCGGGTTTTAGAAGTTCAATTGTAGCTTGTCAACTAAGTCCTGATTATTTGGTTTTTAAAAATTGAATTTAAATCAATGACTATGTTAATTATTTTGATTTAGAAAAACGAAACGAAATTAGGTCTATTGATAATTTAAAGTTATTGAAAAAAATTTTGAAGAATAAATGAAATAACACTGATGATATTTTTTTTATGTTAAAACAAACGAAATTTCCGATTGCATCATTAATTCAACTGTCAACTAATTAATTTTTAAATTCTAAAGAAGTGATACTTATTGAAAAAAGTTGTAAATAGTTGGCAAAAATTGTAAATTTTCAGTATTTCCAAGTAAAATTTGATTTAAATAAATTTTCATTATTATGATTTAATCAAAAATATAAAGTTTGTAAATTATATACTTCGGTGCCATCAGAAATGATTTTTGAGACTCATTTAATGAATTTTTTTTTGATTTTAACATTATCAAAGACTATAAATGGTAATGATTAAAAATAAATTTCAAATTTTAATTTAAATTAAATTTTAAGGAGGCATTCATCAGAGAAGATTGTTAAGTTTTCTCTTCCGAAATTATGATCCATTGGAGAGACCGGTTGCCAACGAAAATGAAACTCTAAATGTCACAGTTGGTCTAGCTATACAACAAATAGTGGATATTGATGAAAAAAAACAAACAATAATTTTTAGTGGATGGCTTGATATGGTAAAAATTTTGACAATTTTTTCTATTCCATTTATTTTAAAATTCAAAAAAGAGTAAAATCTTTTATTATTGATATTAACCTAAGAAAAAGCTTATTAGTTTTGATAAGCAATTAGCGATTTAATTAGTTTGCTGAGAAATACCATGGGGCTAATGGGTCGATTTTGTTTGTTTTTATAGTTTTAAATAAACAAAAATATAAGAAATTTCTTAAATATTTTCTTGGCCAAATAATCTGAAGGCTTTTTGAATATTTAAAAACTTAAATTAGCTTTACACAAAATATTCGTAAATTTTCCACATTGACTTGATTTCCAAATTAATTGAGTATTGATAATTAGCAAATAAAATATTTAAATAATTGATAAAAACAATACATTCAATTATTTTTATTATTAAAATATTAATTATTTTTCACTACCTTAAGAAGATGTCGATCTCCGTATTTTATTTTAAGATTTGATTTTAAAAAAAGCTTTGTTAATATTGTCACATCCCATAATTGTGAGAAACTTTTCATCAGAGACTTTTTATTCATATATTGAATAAAAAAAATCTAGGATAATTGTTATTTAAATAATTGAGATGAAAATTTTTGTTACGCGTTTGATTTCTACCATTTGAATCTATTGGTACTCATTTCTATCATAATAATTATAATGCTTTTAAAATCATCATTCTAAAAATTTTGTCTATTACTAAAAGATTTGGTTTGATTATAATTTGAAATGGAATCCAATTGAATTTGGAAATATATCCAGTATACGAATAAAATCATCTAGTATTTGGATACCAGGTTTAATTTTTTAGATCAAGTTCAAAATAAAATAAAATTTAAAAAAAAAAGATTTATTATTATATAATTCAGCTGATGATTCTTTCGATGCAACATCAAAAGTAAATGCAGTATTACATTATACAGGTGAAGTGAATTATTTGCCACCTGGGATGTTTAAAAGTACTTGTCCCATAAAAATTGAAGACTTTCCTTTCGATGAACAAAATTGTCCCCTTAAATTTGGCAGTTGGACCCATGACGAGGCGACTATTAATTTGAAAAATAAGAGTAGTCGAGCCCAATTGGACTCATACATTAAAAATGGAGAATGGTACTTGGAAGGTATGGAAGAATAAAAAAATTTGTAAAAATTATTATTTTTATTTACAGATGTGACATCATATTCTGAATCAATTGCATATGAATGTTGTCCAACTAAATATCCATTTATAATGTTTACCATCCATATAAGACGAAGAACACTTTATTTTGTGTTTAATTTAATATTTCCATGTATTTTGATATCGTTTATGAGTGTATTAGGCTTTTCGTTACCACCTGAAAGCGGAGAAAAAATTGGCTTGGAAATAACTACTTTACTATCAATAATAATGTTTTCACAAATAATTACAGGTTTGATACCAGAAAGTTCGCTTTCAGTACCAAAAATTTCTCTTTATTTCGCCTCTGTTATGGTCATTAGCGCTATGTCAATAATTGCCAATGTGATTGTTCTAACCTTTCATCACAAAAATTTAAAAATTCAGTACCCTGTTCCAAAAATTGTAAGCATTAATCTTTTTTTTAACATAAAGTTTTATTAATTCATTAATTGTTAGGTAGAAATTGTTATATGTAAATATTTGGCAAAGTTATTGTTAATGAAAAAACCAAAACGAACCAGAAGAATGATGAATGAGCAACAGAGAGTGCTTTTGGCTACCTCAGACAATGATTTAAATTCAAAAAGTCTTTTGGCAAATGTATTAGATATAAATGATGATTTTGGCGTCACTAAAGCGAACAAACGCTCTTCATTTTTCCATAACCAAATTAATCGGACACAGAAGTTCACTTTTGATACCGCGAAAAAGACTTTGAGTAATTATAGTATAAATAATTGCTTGAATCACAGTCCTAAACTTGTTAATAATAAATATAAACAGGAAAGCTCTGGCTCAGACTGTTATGAGTCAATGATTCTTGGCTCAAGCAAGACAGAAATAAATTTACTTCGCAAAAATTTATCATATATACTCAAAGAAATTCAAATAATTACACGAAAGCTTAAGATTGATGAAGAAGATGAACTAAAATCTTTAAATTGGAAATTTGCTGCTATGGTAATAGATAGGCTTTGTTTGATTATGTTTAGTCTTGTTACACTTGTGTCTACATTAATAATTTTGTTTACTTCGAAAAATTTTTTCAAATCATCTGATCCGGATTTGATTTACTAATTACTGTTATATTTTTGTGATAAATCAATATTATTTTAAAAAAATTTAATATTTTAATAAAATTTTTTTATACATTTTTGTTATTTCTAACTCTAATTAGCAATGCTCTTTCAGTCATTAAGAATAAAAAGAATGTATTTAAGTGGTCTCTTAATGACCAAGAAAAAGTAAAATCTATAATTTAGATCCTCTTATCGAAAAAAAAAATTGCCTTTTTATTAAAATAAACAAATTATTATTTATTGTAACCAGTGACAATTTGATTAACTGTTTATATAAATATCAATTAGATATTAAGTTATTTATAGATGAAAGGAGACCAAAAGAATCTTAGTACCCAAAAACAAATCATGGTTCACCCCGTGACAGTAAGGAAGAATTTTTAACAAAATTTTTTATACATATTTTTTTTAACTGGTACAAATTTTGGCCAAGTTAATAACTCAGCTTCTATTAAAAATTGATCATCAGATTCAATATTTTGCACTGGTAAATTGCTAATTGGCTAAATCTTTTTTAAGTTATGTTGCTAATAACAATTTTTTAATATCCAGAATAAAAATAACAACATAAGTAATTCAAAATAAATCATGGTTAGTTAGTTACTTTTTGAAGCGATAGTTTAGTAACTTTTTTTTATTGTAAAACAATTTAAATTCTAAAAATTCAAAAATATAAAATCTAGCGTAGCATTTAAATACAATGAATTAAAAATTTTGATTTAAAACTAAAAAATTAAATAATTAATCAAATTTAATTTATCTTAAATTTTTCCTGATGAAAAGTACAGGTCTTATTTTGAAAGAATGAACGATATATCTTATAATTTTAAAATCTTCATTTTTTAGATTTCATACTATTATCATTTTTTAATATCATTATAAAACATCATAATGCAAATCAGTAAAAAAATAAGATATTACCTAAAGCAGTTAATTATCTATTAAATTATTTTAATGGTATTCTTATAATGGTAAATTAGCTATAAGAAGACAATTTAAATGTCACACTGCAAGAATACTAAAAACCAATTTTAATAAATATTTAAAAATAATAATAATTTATTTAAAAAAATAAGTGATGATGATGATGAATATGAATCGACATGAAACATAAGAGCTAATAAGACTAAACTATAGGAATTATTAGGCTATATTGCCGTGTTTCTTGACGTTTCTGATCCTTTTGACTTGGACTTTGCATCTAAAATTAAAAAAAATAATTCCTTTCTAGATTTGTGCATTGATTAACAAAATGCAAGTTTTAGAGCAATTAGAGAATAGAGTTGTGGGCGCTTTTGACCAACTTGGCATTAAATTTACGCCTTCGTCCCAGCGCCTTAGAGACCTAATACGTCAGATCCGTTCAGCTCGTACTGCAGCAGAGGAACGTGCAGTGATAAACAAAGAATGTGCTCAAATAAGAGACTCATTTCGAGCTGAAGACAATACTTGGCGGTGTAGAAATGTAGCCAAGCTACTCTACATTTACATGTTGGGTTATCCTGCTCATTTCGGCCGTCTTGAATGCTTAAAATTAATTGCAGCAAATCGGTATACTGATAAGCGAATTGGCTACCTAGGAGCAATGCTTCTACTTGACGAAAAGCAAGATGTTCATTTACTGGTAACTCAAAGTCTCAAAAAGTAAAACACCCATCTTAATAAGCATAATTATTTTTCTAATTATTTGCTGTAGTGATCTAATAAATAGTAACCAGTACATAGCTGGACTGGCTTTGTGTACCTTAGGATCCATATTGTCTACTGAAATGAGTCGTGATCTAGCTGTTGATGTAGAAAAGCTAATCAAAAACTCAAATCCGTATTTAAAGAAAAAAGCAATACTTTGCGCTATAAGAATTATTCGCAAAGTTCCTGAACTCATGGAAATATACGTACCATCGGTTAGAAATCTTCTCAATGAAAAAAATCATGGTAAGCAAAATTAAAAATAGTTTCTTTTTAAATTAGATACTTTTTTTAAAACAAAACCTTCAAATTATTAACTTTTAAAATAACAAATCTTATTAATAATTAAATTTTAAAAAAAAATTTAAATATTTATAACCAAGTTTTCTAAGCCACATCTTGGCTAATTTAGTTTATACAAGCTTATCTAAAAGCGTGAAAAAAATTTTAAATAAGTGTTTATTTATTATTGATTAATTTAGGCTTATATTTATTTTGTAATAGAAAAAAAAAATTTTTTTAATTGAAGAAAAAATATTTGTTTATTCTAGATATTCTGATGAGAGATTATTGCAGTCATTACTTTAACTTTAAAAATTATGAGATATATTTTTTCTAAAGAAAGAAATAATTTTTGGAATTTTTTTATACTACAATAAAACCTAAATTCTAAGAGCATTTTTTACTACGAGAAATATGAGCCATTAATTTAAATTTAATAAAAATAATGATTTTTATTTAGAAAATTTTTTTTTATGTTTTAAATTATAATTTAAGGTGTTTTGCTTGGTGCAATTGGTCTAATAACAGAAATGTGCATTAGAAGTCCAGATATTTTGACTCATTTCAGAAAGGTAAATATTTTTTTTAAATTACCCACTCACTATGTACTTTTCATCACCTTTTTTTTTTAATTTAATTAATCAACAGAAATTTGAGGTATAGCTTTACGAGAATAATAATTATCTCTGCTAATTTTTTAATAATATATGAATGATTCATTCAAATTTTTAATTATTGCATGACAAGCAGTGGTTACCCTAAATCGTTTGAACTAACAATTTAACGAATGACCAAAAGATTTAGATTTCACTGCGTTTTTAATTTAAATTTTAACTTTTTACTTAAAATAGCTAGTGCCTAATTTAGTGCGAATACTGAAAAATTTGATAATGTCTGGATACAGCCCTGACCATGATGTTTCGGGAATAAGCGACCCATTTCTCCAGGTCCGAATAATACGCTTACTACGGGTTTTGGGCAAAAATGACCAAGAATCTAGTGAATCAATGAACGACATTTTAGCTCAGGTAAAATTTACTCTTCGCTATATTAAGAATAGATAAAATAGGTGATACAAAAAGTTGGTATTTACAGTGGAAACCGGTTCTTTTGCCGGCCAGGCTGTTTTACATGAATTATCTCAAGCGCTATTGAGCTTGTACTCCACAGATTCATCTCTAAGGGTTTGTAATTACAACCCGCTTATTTTATCTGTTCAATGTTTTCC
This sequence comes from Brachionus rotundiformis, assembly GCA_016802295.1. Lineage (NCBI taxonomy): Eukaryota > Metazoa > Rotifera > Eurotatoria > Ploima > Brachionidae > Brachionus > Brachionus rotundiformis. Next base: position 2,481,960 of record JAESIW010000137.1, read on the forward strand.
TATAAATACATATTTGTATGTGTTCAGGTATGCACTAATACAGAAACTACCAAAAATGCTGGAAATTCAATCCTTCACGAAACTGTCCTAACTATTATGGATATAAAATCTGAACCTGCTTTAAGAGTAATCCACCTGCTTAAGAATTTAATTAAAGAACCATTTTTTATTGATTTTTATTTAAGGTATTGGCAGTTAATATTCTTGGTAGATTTTTACTAAATCAAGACAAGAATATAAGGTAAATTTGAAGAAATTTCATCTAGAGATAAATTAATAGGATTGTCTAGATATGTTGCTTTGAATACATTGCTAAGAGTGATTCATGCTGACTTAGCCTCAATCCAGAGACATCGTGGGACCATTGTTGAGTGTCTAAAGGATCCAGATGTGTCAATTAAGCGAAGAGCCATGGAATTATGCTTTGCGCTCATAAATAGAAAAAATATAGTCGAAATGATTGACGAATTGTGTAATTTTCTTGGAACATGTGAGCCTGAATTTAAGGCCGACTGTTCCTCAAACATGTTCATAGCTATGGAAAAGTATGCTCCTGACAAAAAATGGCATGTTGACCAAATGATTCGAATCCTCAAATCGGCCGGAAATAATTCACGCGACGATATAGTATCCAGTTTTATTTCGCTTATTTCCAATACCACAGAGCTACAGTTGTACACGATGCTTCAATTGGTCGAGATGATACGTGATGATGTCACTCAGCAGCCTTTAGTTCAGGTGGCAGCATGGTGTATTGGTGAATACAGTGACCAATTTCAGAGTAGCGAATATGATGGTCCAAAAATAGATGAAGAAGAAATTGCCAATTTGCTTATCAAAATTCTCAACTACAATGCTGGCTTGATTTCAACTCGCCAATACGCCATCAACGCTCTTATTAAAATTACCACTCGATTCCCAATCCTTACTGAACATGTTCAATCTATAATGTCTGTGTATGGATGCAATATGAATTTGGATCTGCAGCAAAGAGCTGTCGAATACCATACTGTCCTTAAAAAATTCGATACCCTAAAAGATGGATTGTATGAACAAATGCAGCCATTCGAGCTCAAACAAAGTTATATTGAAGACATTGAAGAAGAGAGTTATGAAGAAAAAAATGACCAAGAAATTCTACAAGAAAAGGAAAAGCAAAAAGAAGAGGCGACCAAAGCTTTGCTAATAATATTTGGCGAGGATTCGGAAGAGGTGGTTTCGAAGACTAAGACTGAAGAGGTGTCCAATATTGATCCCTTAGCGGACATCTTTGGAAACTCAGCACCAGCAGCTAAACCATCAAATTCAAATATACTTGACTCAATTTTTAGCTCAAATGAACCAGTAAATTCCACAGTGTCCAACAATATTCTGGACATTTTTGATTCTTCAACTACACAATCAGCGTCAAAAGCCGCCCCAGTCCAATCAGGCATTGATGACATTTTTGGAATGACCAATACGCCAGCTAAAGCTGCTAAATCAAATTCAGTTTCGAATGATTTTATGGATATTTTTGGATCTTCTCAAACAAAACCAATTCAAAATGGTCATGGCGAAAAATTGAATGGTAAAAATGAATCGATGAATGTGTACGAAAAAAATGAAGTTAAAATAACTTTTGAGCCTTGTGCTAATGGCAAAGAAAGCTCAACAACACAGCATTTTATTCAACTAAAAGCCGAAAATTTATCATTTAGTAATGTTGTTAAAGACTTTATATTTAGTGCCGCAGCACCTACTAGCATGAAGCTTCAGCTGTCTCAGCCAGATAAAAATAGTTTACAACCATTTGAAAACTTATCACAGACGATAGCTGTCGCTAATCCAAATAAAGTAAAAATTTGATAATATAATATATAAAATTATATGAATGATTTTTAAGGATAAATTACGGTTGAGAGTAAAATTGTCCTACAAATTGAATGATGTTTCAATCGAAGAGCCAGTTTTTGTTGTGAATATACCATTTTTTGAATAAATAAGCTCGATCCAATGTTGATTGTATTTTTACGGAAATATTTGGCTTTTTTAAAGCGCTTTTTTGTTTAAATTAAATAAGAAAATTTTTTAATCAAACTAACATTAAATCAAACAAGAATATTTATTTATTTAAGTTATTATTTACCTTATACTTGTTAGTATTAAAATAAAAAGAAGCAAAATTCAAAATTTTTATATTCATTCCAAATTTTGGTTGGCATTTATTAAAATATTTTCCACTCTTTAGAGAATCAGAATAAAATTTTCTTTAAAGATTTTTTTCCTTGCTGATTAAATAACATTCAAGACTTTGTAGCCTTGTAATGCTTCAAATAATTTTTTATCTCTTTCATACCATATCTTTTGGTAAAATGCTCCAAGCGTTTAAAAGCCTAATATGTGAAAACAATGCATTGATGGATACAGCTACAAACACTTTGAATTTTAAACCCGAAAAATTCGATGTTTCAACCATTGCATAATTGATTCAAATATGGAATAAATTGAAAATTTATATAAAATTTAATTAAGTTATCTTTTTATAAGATAAATAAAATCATTAATTAATTTATTTTTCACTAAATTTCAAACAAAATTATTTATTTCTTTTCTTTTTGTAGAAATAAAATTATAAAATGGAAAATAGTGATGATAAAAATATAATTTTAAATTATAAACTGTCCAACCATGAATTTTCTGACCAGACAAGCGAAGTTGTTGTATTAGATGATGACGATTTTATTCAGACTACTTTAAGCATTTTCGCAAATGACCAGCATAATCAGCAAACAAAAGAACAAAATAATTCTGACGAAGTTTTTCTGGATCCTTCAAGTGATTTAATTGATTTGACTTCAAATGATGATTTTGATCTTTATGACATATTTATGCTTACTCCTGACCAAAATTATCTAAATACACAAATAAATGATAGCTTAAATTTAAAAAAAGAGACTACACTGATGGTCAAAACTGAATTAGAACCAAAAAATAATGATAATTTTAAACAAGCTCATCAAGTTTTTCTAATAAATGATGATGCCACTGAGTCGAGAAGTATTATTCAAGAAAAAAAATCAATCGAAAAGATAAAAAATTCAAAAAATAAAGATTATTTCTGCCCCGAGTGTTTAAAATATTTTAATAAGTCTTATAACTATAAGCGTCATTTATTTCTGCATCAGATTAAAAATGATGAGCCTGTTGCCAAGAATTTTAAGTTATACAATTGTCCCAATTGCCAGAAAAAAGTAGCTGATCGATCAAATTTTCTCAAGCATTTAAGAATTTGTTCACCAGAAGATGTTCCAAGTTTTCAATCAAACAACATAAACAGAACTACTTGCCAAAAAGAATTCAATTGCACAATTTGCAGAAAGACATTTTCCAAAAAGTTTAATCTTACTAGACACCTGAGAATTCACTTTTTGAATGAATTAAACAGAACTGATGATATTTTAGAAAATTTTGGTCAACAGCTAAACCATCACCAAGAGAGTATTCAACTTTATGAATGTGAAAAGTGCTTGAGAAAGTTTACTAATAAACAATTATTACTTGACCATAAAGTAAAATGGCATGGAACTAAATATATATGTAAATATTGCAATGATGTTATTTTTAGTGAAAAATTAGACTATATACGTCATCTTAATTTAAATCATGAGATTAAGTGTAAATTTGAATGCATATTTTGTAAGAAAAGCTTTCCTTATGTTAGTCAATTTATTGAGCATCGTTTAACCCATTTAAGCAAATGGAAAATTCGTCAAATAGACAAAATAAATAAGGCATTTGAAATAAATAGAGCTGAGAGTTCGAATATTAATAAAGCATTTTTAATGTGTATTCATTGTGGCAAAAGCTTTTCCAAAAAGTTTAATCTTAAAAGACACATGAAAAAAACACATTCAAACAAATGTGACGATGAAGATCGAATTGGTCAAAATTTTTCTGAAAAACAAAAAGAGTTCTTTGAACAAAATAAATCTAAAATTTTTATTAATAAGATTTAATATTTTTAATTGAATATAATTTTATATTTAAATACCTATTCTAGTTTTTAGAATTAAGACTCTATTTTTTTATCAACAACAGAAAAATTTTTTAGTTCAACAGAAGATTTGTGTTGAATAATCCAATTGTTATGTTTTAATTTTTGTAAAAATATATGTAAAAAATCTTCTATATCTAATTTTGTAATTTTATATTTTTGAAAATGTTGCAAATTAAAATTTTTAGAAATAATCTGAAAGACACCACTTCTAGAATGAAGGCAAATTTAAAACTAAATGACAATATTTTTTAAATAGATAATTGATTTTTATTATTTTTATTATTTAAATAAAAAATATGATACAAATTTAAGGTTTTTTTTCATCTTTTTTTAAAAATATTTTACCGAAATTTAAAATCGGCAGAGTTTTAATTTCACTCATAAATTAAAACTAGTTTATAGACTGAAAAAGATAACATTAAAAAATGCCAAATTTATACGATTCACTAAGTTTTATTTGTTTCTTTCAAAATAGATAAATTAACGGAAATACTATAATTATTTTTTCTCTTCTTGTTGTCTTGTTTTATTCCAGTCCTTTAATCCTTTTGGCAAAGATTGATCCTCTTCAACAGAACCTTATATTTTTCATAATTAAAAATTTTCTATAAACAATAATAAAATTTTATAAAAAAAATTCTACCTGTTCCCTCAACAAATTCCTCATAAGTTGTTTTTTCCTTAAATGGTCTAGGACCGAGTAACTCTATCATGTCATCACGTTTAAGCACTTCTTTTTCCAATAACCTCAAAGCTATTTTCTCAATATCAGCCTTCTTCTCTGTTAGCAGCTTAAAAGTGCGGTTGAATGCTGAATCAATTATTCCTCTTACTTCTTCATCTATTATTTGAGCTGTATGCTCGCTATAAGGTTTATCGAAGGCCATTTCACCAGGCTGAGGTGTCTCGAAAGAAACATTGCCAACTTTTTCACTCATACCATAATGAACAACCTGAGCATAAGCTAGTTGCGTTACTTTTCTCAAGTCATCCTGAGCTCCAGTGCTTATCTTGTTAAAAAATAAAATTTCGGCTATTCTTCCTCCCAAAGTCATGCACATTCGGTCATTCAACTGTTCTCTGGTGAACAAAAATGCGTCCCTTGGCAAATATTGCGCGTAACCAAGACCTTTTCCACGAGGTATGATTGAAACTTTGAGTAGTGGCTCAGCATATTGAAGATACCAACCGGCAACAGCATGACCAGCTTCATGGTAAGCTACAGTTCGCTTTTCTTCTGGTTGTAATACCTGAGTCTTTTTTTCCATGCCAGCAATTACTCTTTCAATAGCAGCTTCAAAATGTTTAAAATTAATTGAATCACTCAAGTCTCTGGCAGCGATTAAAGCAGCTTCATTACAAACATTGGATATATCAGCTCCAGAAAAACCAGGTGTTAAAGCTGCTAGCTTACGAGCTACTTCATCCTTATTCAATTCTGTTTTGAGTGATTTAAGGTGAACTTTAAACACCGATGCTCGTCCCTTGATGTCAGGTAGTCCGACAAAGATTTGACGGTCAAATCGACCAGGTCTGAGCAAAGCTGGATCAAGTACATCAACTCGATTAGTCGCTGCAAGCACTATTACATTTGATTGAGCACTGTTAAAACCATCCATTTCGACTAGCAATTGATTCAAAGTATTCTCTTGTTCGCTTTGTCCGCCAAAATTACGTCCTCCTCGTTTGCGTCCAATAGCGTCTATTTCATCAATGAACAGAATGCATGGTGAATTTTTACGCGCTGTGGCAAACATATCTCTAACTCTGGATGGACCAACTCCAACAAACATTTCCAAAAATTCCGAGCCACTTACAGTTATAAATGGAACTCCAGCCTCTCCAGCCGTAGCTTTGGCAAGCAAGGTTTTTCCAGTACCAGGTGGACCGGTCAACAGAGCTCCTTTTGGGATTTTCGCACCAAGTTGTGTATATTGGTTGGGATTTTTTAAAAAATTTACAAATTCCATAATTTCAATCTTAGCTTCTTCACAACCGGCTACATCATTAAATTTTACACCAATGTTCTCTTTGATTATTCTAGCTGTTGACTGTCCAAAGCCAAAAATTCCACCAGGACCTTTGCTACCTCCTGGACGAGCTCCTAAGCCTCCCATTGAGCCCATGCCCGACAAAGATCGCCGTCCCCAATAGATAAACAAAATTAAAGGCAAGAACCAACCAATTGCTCCAAGAACAGAAGCTCTTAAATTTATATGATAAATTTTTGTTTAAATCATTTTCTGTTTTTATTACGGTTCTATTTCCTCTCTATAAAATACAGGTACATAGTTATTAGAATCCATGCCACTGTCTTTTTGTGATTGTTCCAAATTTCGCTCGAAAGAATCAACACTTCCAATCGAAAACCATGGAATTTTCTTTTAATTTTTTTATCTATCATTTTTATAATTCAATAAATGTTAAATTACTTGTTCCGGGTTGCGTAAGACTATACGAACCCATTTTTTATTAACAACTTCCAACCTATCAATAGAGCCTTTACTCAAATAATCATTTACAAAGTCTCTCCATGTTATCTCCTTAAATCTTTCATTGTAATAAGATATGGCCATCAATGTGGCTGCACCCACAGCGAGTATGAAAAAATTTCGCTGCTGATTTTGTTGGTCTGTTGAGCTACCAGAGCTTCTGCCGCTACCACCAGAGTTCTCCGTTTTTTTGAAATCAAATTTATTTTCGGATTCATTTGAAGACTTTGAGCCCGATTTTCCCGGAAAATATTTTTCGAAGCCTTTTGGAGGATCGGAAAGAAGCAATTTTTCACCATTTATTTTAGGTGATAATTGTGAAGAAAGCAACGATGATGCTCTATTGTGAGATGATAGCTTAATAAATATATTTATTGTTATTTTGGCATAAATTTAATTAAAATTTTACCTCTTTTTTCAAAATGTTGTTATAAATAGACCATAAATTTTTGGCACTCCTAAGCATATAACGCTTATCATGCTTGGTAAATCTACTGCCAAGCATTGATAAAGAGCTCATTTCGATTGAGATATTGATCAAAGTTTATTTTATAAATTTTACTTTAAAAAATAATCAAAAAAATTAAAAATTGATGTAGTAATAGAATTATATAATATTTTATTTATATGCTGTAAGAATACATCATTAGAAAATTTGCAAATTTTCAAGACAATAGACAACTCTACATGATATAATCAAAAAAAAATCTGTAAAAAATAATTTATTAATGTTAATTTAAAAAGAGCCTAAGTGATTAAATAATTTAACAGATTGAGAAGTCAATGTTTTAAATTTTTTAGGATATTTTCTGATTACTAGACAAAATTCGAATTTTATTTATTCTCCTTTTTGCATAATTTCGCTATTTTGTATTTTTAAAAAATAATTTCATAAAAAGCTCAACATATTGTTTAGCGAAAATTTCACAATTTTTAACAGTATAGTTTAAATTTTTATAGCAATTAAGAATTTTTTTTTTGTTTTTAAAGTAGCCCAAGTAATAAAACATATTAAACCGTTTTAATTCAAAATATTTTCAATTTTTTGAATTAAATTAAAACAGACAAATTTCTCAAAAATTCTCAACTCAAATTTAAATAAACAAAAATTTTTTCTCTTATTCTAAAATTCAAAAATTAATTATACAATTTGTTAGAATTATGATCACTAGATTTTTTTTATAACTTTGATTACTTCCTAAATAAAAATTTTATATAATTATATTTATTTTTAAAATTTTTCGTTTTTTAAAGACTTAATTATTTTAAAAAGACAATTATCAGTAATTTATTTAATCCACTAATCCTTATAACTCAATTATTGTTATTAATCAAAAAAAAAGTTAAAGTTTAAACTTTTTATCATAAAAGTATTATTTATTAATTCATATTTAATAATAATTACGTAAAAATTCATTTATCTAAAATTAAATAGTGAAGCAGTTTAATCTTCGAATTATTCAGCAGAAGTTATGTCTTAGGACTAATTTTTATTCAATTTAATTTTAACAATGAATAAACCGATTACCCTTTACTGAAATTATTGATAAAATTTAGATTAATAAAAGAGATAAATGTAATTTAGAGCTGACACTTTATAAATTTGATATAGCATGTGTATTTTTTAGATTATTTTCAAATTAATCTCTTAATTAAAAAAAAGTTATATATATTTTTTAAAGTATATCTAGTTGGGACGTGCTTTTCAATTAGTTGAGATTATAAATACTTAATCTTATAAGGATTTGAGTAAATTTAATGAACACGGACTTCATGTTTATAGATTGAACTCAAATTTTAACTTAAAAAGGTTATCATTCAGTTTAAATTGAATCTAAAACCTTTATAGATTTATAAAATTTTTAAAACTCGATTTTTTTTAAGTCCGTTTATAAATATCAAGTTATTAAATTAGAATTTATTTTATTTATTTTCATTGAATATATTTATCGAATAAATTTATAATCATTTATCAAAAAATAAAAATTTAATAAGACAATTCTTTTTCTAAAAACTCATGAAGGCTTTTAATTTTTCTATTTCTTTTCAATTTTAAGAGATAAAAATTTATAACAATTATATTTTCGTCCTAGAAAATAAAAAAAGATTAAAATTATTGTTTCTAATTAAATACAGCCGATAATAATAATTTTTTTATTGAAAATAAATAAATAAAAAAAGAAAATCATATATTAATAGATTTAATTTTTACTTTTATCACAAGACTAGACGAATTTATTGATGTAATTAGGGAACACCAAGTTATTACCATGGCACCAAAATTTCAAAAATAAAATATTCTAAAGCGTTTTTAAAATTGGTAATTTAAATTTTTAAATAAAAATTGGAAGACTTAACATGACAACTTTTTGCTTCTTAGGAAATAACGTTTTGAGTATTGACTTCCTAAAAAAGCAATAATTTATGATAATAAATTTAAATTCAATGTTAATAATCTTCACAAAAAATTTTACCCATATCTTACTATCGTAATAATTTAGCTTTGTAATTTCTTAATTCAAGTAAATCTTTTTTCTCCAAATTAGTCCAATTCTTAAGTCTTCTCCGTTAAGCATACACGCACTTCTAGAGAGATGAACGTGTAGATTCAAATCGTATAGGGTTGCAAAAAATAGAGGGCTTTCTAATAATTATTTTTCTAGCCAAAAACTTAATGCCGAAAAACAAAAACAAGACCCTTAAGTCCAGTTAGGGGGCTTCAATAATTTTCTATTTTAATAATCGCCTTAATTAATTATTATAATTCATTTATTAATTTATAAAGAAAAAATTATTCAAATATTAAATGACCAGTTAGCCTCGTTTTTATGTTTGCTCTATGAGTGCTTCAAATATCATAAAGTTTTATACACAAGATAATAGCGAGATAAAATTGCAAAAAAATAAATTCAGTATTAGAAAAAACATTATATTTTTTATCAGTTTTGGATAATTCAAATGTCTATAGAGACGTCAATGCCAACGGCGTCTAATAAAACGCCAACTTCGATCAAAAGCTACAAATCGCCCAATTTTATCGGCTCATCATCAACCCATTCAGCAAAAAAAAGCCAAATCAGTCTGGTCAAGCCGAATCTAAACTCAAATTCTACAGTTCAAAAAGATCAACTGAAAAACAGCAATTTTATGGTTATTAATCAAGTTGATCAAATAAAAGCGGTAATTTACCATATTAAATAAAAATAACATTTTGTATTCTTAACAAATAAAATTATAAAAAAATGGCAATTTTTTAATTCTATATTTAAACGATGATTTTTTTAAAGGGAAGCGAGGTGACCACATTGTGTAAATTCGATGGTAAATCAGAAGATCGAGAATTGAGCTTTGAATTTGGCGATTTGATTAGAATAATAAATATAGTAGAAGAAGTAGTTTAAAAAAAAATAAAAAAATAATAAAATAAAATTTTTAATAAAGGATCCTCATTGGGCTTTAGGCGAACTAAAAGGTAAAAGAGGATTCTTATTATTAAAGTATGTAAAATCAAAATCAATCACAATGCCGTGGTTCCATGATAATTTGACTCGAGAGCAAGCCGAATTTTTACTCAAGGATTTGCCAGAGGGTTCTTATCTGATGCGTGAAAGCACTCATTATCCTGGCGATTTTACACTTTGCTTAAAATCTGACTCTAAAATTGAAAACTACCATATCAAACTGATGAATAAGAAATTTACCATTGATGACGAACATTGTTTCAACAATCTGATTGAATTGGTCGAGTTTTATACTAAAAATGACCATTTGGCTTGTCTGCTCAAGTATCCGTTCAAGTTTAGCAAAAAAAAAGAAGCAAGCGACTACCAGGCCTTGCTAGATCCGCATTGGATTGATGAATCGGAATTAAAGTTGGGACGCGAGATTGGGATAGGAGAATTTGGGGGTATATTAATTTTTTTGAGTTCTGGTCAATAGTTTCCATCATTTGGGAAAATATTCTTTTAAAATGATTGTATATTGCATAAGCTTAGAATTGTATTTTAAATTGTTTAAGATTTTATTTTAAAAATGTAAATATAAAAATCTTAAATAAACTTTTTTTAAGCTGTTTATCGCGGAACTTATAAAAACTCTGATGTTGCTGTCAAAAAAATCAAAGATCGAACTACAGTCGACGAATTTCTAAAGGAAGCATTTGTTATGTCGTAAGCTAATTAATCAAATAATTTAATACTAAAAAAAATTATAAAAAATTAAATTTTTAGAACACTGTCACATCCAAATTTGGTAAAATTAATTGGAGTGGTGAAGCATCATATTCCGAATACTGAGAAATTTGAAATATCACTTGTCACAGAGTTCATGCCCAAAGGCAGTTTGCTTGACTATCTGACCAGTCGTGGTAGAAATATTTTAACCAAAAAGGAGTTAATGGAATTTGTAATGTAAGTGATTTTTTTAATTAGTGATTAACTATTAAATTAATAGAAAAAAAATTCTAGTCATGTTTGTGATGCAATGAGTTATTTGGAAGAGAAAGGTATTGTTCATCGAGATTTAGCTGCCAGTAATGTCCTCATATCCAAAGACGAAATAGCCAAAGTTTCTGATTTTGGCTTAGCCAAGAAAATTATGGATGATAACAAGACTAATAGTGGTCGAATAAGGATAAAATGGACTGCACCAGAGGCCATTAAAGAAAAGCTTTACTCAAATAAGTCTGATGTGTGGAGTTTTGGAATTTTGCTTTGGGAAATATTTTCCTATGGCCGGGTGCCTTATCCGAAAATTCCTGTCAGCGAGGTCCTCAATCAGATCGAGCACGGGTATCAGATGGAAAAACCTGATGGCTGTCCTGATGAGATTTATGCGCTAATGAAAGAGACATGGCATCATGATCGAACCTTAAGACCGACGTTTTCTCAAACCTTAAAAAATTTATATAAAATAAAAGCAAAAATACTGGAACGATAGAAGAAATTAACTATAATTATATGCATTTATGTACATTAAATTTTTTAAAATAACCTAAAAATTTTTTATGAGTGTTTTGGTCGAGGAAGATACAAAATCGCATTTAGAAAGCAAAGATAGTTGGTAGTAAATCCTTGAACCCTCTGATTTTATGTTTTTTTTATTAAACAATTATGATAAAAATGTTTTATAGACTTTTTAATCAAATTTTCAAATAAATTTTGTTTGATTTTTTTAAATATAGCTTTTATTATTGATATCAAAATTAATTTAGAAAAAAAAAAATTATGCTATATTTCTTTCATTTGATTTATTTAATTTTCCAACTATTTATTTATCGTGTGTATCGATCCGAATGAGCTAAGTAATGATCGAAATTTTCATCAAAGCATTTATTAAAATAAACATAAATATAAAATATTTAATTTTTATGTTTTATTTATCTCATATCTCATAAAAGAGGAAAACAATCAGATTTCAAAAAATTCCTGTTAGAAATTTGATGAAACCAATAATCAATATTTAAATATCTTGGCATCATAAACTTGATGAATTAAAAAAAGTCTTTGCTTTAAGCATATCGTTTCAATAAATCTAATCATTT
>JAESIW010000137.1:2496110-2526710 GCA_016802295.1 Brachionus rotundiformis
TATAAAATAGCTCTTAGTATTATTAGTATTATCAATAGGTCAATTAAACATCAAACTCGAAAATTGTTCATTGAAAAAAAACTGACTCATTTAAAAGAAAAGTTTCACTTTTTTTCTCTTCTATTAGACAACAAACATGTTAAGATTGACGAATGACTGGTAAACATGATTCATGAATTTTCTTTTAAACAAGACAAATTTTTTGTAAAAAAATAATTCAAAAAAAAATAAATCGGACACCCGATAATTCAATGACTTCTACCATATAATACAGTACAAATCTTAAAAAAGTTATTTTTGTATCAAACATTTTGAACATTTTGAGAACTTTTTTATTTTTTTAAATAAATCTGCAAGTCTGTTGATTTGTATTTTTTCTGCTTATTTAATATAATTGATAATTATAAAAATTAGATAATTAAGATTATGTATAAATAAAAGAAACTTAGAAAATTAAAATAAAGACAAAAAAATTTAAGTCATTCTGATAAATCGGTGACAGATCAATTATGAACCCTGAGGTTATTTAAGAAGATCTGGATTGAGTTTCCGAAAAATTTCCAAGAAGCTTGAAAATTATGGTTTAATCATCAGCTGTTTTCCTATTTATAAAACTCGACAATAAATTTTATGTACCCAGTTTTTATTTCTTTTTCAATAAATTTGACAAAAAATAAAAACCCAAAAAATATATTTTTTTTTGGGTTTTTAATACCCAAATAAGTAATATAAATACCCATTTAATAATAATCCTTTATAAAATATGCAGAAAATAAAAAATAGTGAAATTAGCACTGCTATCTTGAGTCATCAAAATAGAAATATTGACAGGGTTAATGGAGGAGTAGTAGTTTACAAAGGTAAAGTTATGAGCTTTGTCTTAGGTGTATATTTCTCGTTAACACTAGAAAGCCCGACCAAAAAATAACAAAAATTTAAAAACTAATTTTTAAAAAAACTATCATAGAATAGCAACATTTTTTTTTGATATTCAATAAAGTCTCCATAAATCTATAAAATAAAATACTGAATATTAAATTCTGTTTCTGCATTCAAAAGATATTGAGATTTGAAATTTAAAAAAATGGGTCTAAAAAACCCGCCGGGTCTTCTAGTGTTAATCGACCCGGTCGACTAATAGACAATTATTTTCGGTGCATGAAACTAGACATAGCTTCATGATTGATGAATATCTTGATTTATTTATCTAAATCGTGTGATTTAAATTTAGAATAAAGAATTAATTTATTATGTAAGTTATTTTTTGCCATAATTATTGATTGATAGAAAATAGACGCTTTTTCTTACTTAGCAAATGAATATAAACAGTCATTTTTACCAAAGCTAAATGTAAACTAAACAATTTAAACCTAAAAATTGTTCTTAGTTATTTCTATTGGTGTTTAATAATCAAACACTCCCTAAATTCACCTGTATAATAAAACTTTTGATTTCAAGCTTCTATTTAATTTTAAACTAACTTTTTTAACTAAAAGAAATTAAAAAGATTTGAATTAAATTTTCTATTTCTTTGTGTATTAAGTAGACGAAGACAAAGATAATTAATTTACTAGAATTGCCAATAAATTATAGGTATTTCTAAATAATTTTTAAATATTAGGAATCAATTTCTAATTTTAAAAAAATTTAGAAATGACAAATTTTATTTTTCCTTAAAAAAAATAACCCATATTATAATTTCCTAATTCGGACAAAAAATTATAGAAATTTATTGCGTAATAGAAAATTTAGATTAAGTGTAAGTACGTAGGGGTTAGTGTTTATCAAACTTGTTAAGGTAAATGAGAGTCGAAATTAACAACACCTTTAAAAATTTAAGTTATTGTGAAACGACCAGATCAGTATTTGTAATTTACATAATAAAAAATCATCGTTTATGATTCTGAAGCCATGTATATGCATCTATTTCTTTTTATTTTTTGTTGCAATATTCTTATTTAAATTTTATTTCAAAATATTTTATCACGCTTTAAATTTAAAGATAATTGACTGATTAAGAATCATTTAATTGCTTTAAAAATAAAAAGTCATGTTGTGTAACAGTGGGAATAATGCAGTAAGACTACTGTCTTCGTTCCAAAATAAAATCTACGTACCAAGAGCATTATTGACTCAGGCTACCAACAATAATTTAGTTAGTTATCTTTTGATTTTAAAATAAAAATTGACTTTTTAAGCAAGTTTTTTATAAAATTTTTTTTAATATGTAAGAAGGGTACAAACCCACAATTAAAAATCAAAGAAAATGACTCAAAATCTCAAAAATGCCTGACTATGGAAACTTTAAGTTCGACAGTAAAAAATGTTCAGTATGCGGTACGAGGTAAAGTTGTCATTCGCGCAGGTGAACTAGAAAAAGAACTACAAAATGTAATAATTCATTTAATAAGACCAGTATATTTTATGAAAAAAATTTTCAAAATAAAAATCATTTTAGGGTGTTTCTAAACCTTTTGAGAGAGTAATTCGAGCAAATATTGGAGACTGCCATGCCACTGGTCAGAAGCCTATTACTTTTTTGAGACAAGTAATGGCTATATGTGCTTATCCAGATCTGTTAACAAGTGATCAATTTCCTGAAGATGCCAAACAAAAAGCAAAAGAATTATTGAATGCTTGTGGTGGAGGAAGTGTTGGAGCTTACACGGACAGTGCAGGTTTGGAAATAGTCAGGAAGCATATTGCAGAATTTATAACTAACAGAGATGGAGGTATCTCATGCGATCAAGATAACATATTTTTGACAACTGGTGCAAGTGGTGGAATAAAAATAATGATGGAAATGCTTTTAAATGGACAGAATGAGAAGCCTGCGGGATTTATGATACCAATACCACAATATCCTCTTTATTCTGCTACAATTTCTGAATATAATGCTGAACAGATTGGATATTATTTGGACGAAGACAACAATTGGAGCTTGAGTATTGACGAACTGGAAAGATCCTATCAAGAATCGTTGAATCGTTGTCAACCAAAAGCAATCTGCATCATAAATCCAGGAAATCCAACTGGTCAAGTACTTAGTTTGGAGAATATGCAACAAATAGTAAAATGGGCTTATGAAAAACGACTATTTATCTTGGCTGATGAGGTAACATCATTTTATTTCAAAAATAGAAAATTTTTTTCGACTCAAAGTTTAACTTGGTCAAATATTAAAAGGTCTATCAAGACAATGTGTATGCTGAAGGAATGAAGTTTCATTCGTTCAAGAAAGTAGCAGCCGAATTAGGTCATCCATATTCCCAAATAGAGATAGCTTCGTTTTATTCGACAAGCAAAGGCTTTATGGGAGAATGTGGTGCTAGGGCTGGTTACTTTGAAGTAGTAAACATGGATGCTGATGTCAAGGCTGAATTGAAAAAGCTATCATCAGCCCAATTGTGTAGTTCAGTATTAGGCCAAGTTTGTATGGATACAATTGTCAGTCCACCCAAACCAGGTGAACCGTCTTATGAGTTGTTCATGAAAGAAAAAGAGCAAGTTTTGAGTAGCTTGAAGGAAAAAGCACAACTTGTGACTCAATTGTTGAACAAAATTGAGGGAGTAAAATGTAACCCAGTCCAAGGAGCTATGTACGCTTTTCCTCAAATAGCCATTCCACCAAGAGCTATTCAACATGCCAAGGTAATTTAGAAACAAAATTTTGGCATAAAACAAATTGATTTAATTTAAAAATCAAATAAATAAAGGAGAATGGCATGGAACCGGACATGTTTTATTGCTTGGAATTAATTGACAAGACTGGCATTTGTGTCGTTCCAGGTTCAGGTTTTCATCAAAAACCAGGAACCTATCATTTTAGAACCACCATTTTACCACCAACCGACCAAATTAAATCACTTTTGTCAGAATTTGAGAAATTTCATTTGAATTTTTTATTTAAATGGATGTAATTATCAAAAAAATTTTTATTTATAAACAACTGATTGTTTTCAATCAATTGTACAATCAATATATTTTAACCTATAAATCAAATTAGAAACAATAAATTTTTTCTTTAAAAATATTTTTTTAATTAATTGTTTGTTTTTAATTAACTGATCATTAAAAACCTAATATTGCTTTAACAATTACAATAAGGCAAATTAAATTTTAGAGTTAATCCTTAACTCAAAAAATGTGCTTTTTCAGCACATAATGAAGCACATTTTCATTCTTTCTTAAATAATTTACTAAATAAAAAATTTTCTTAATCATTCCAGACTCTAATTGTCTATTAAGTAAAAAAATCAATCAAAATTTAGCTCTTAAAGCACTAAATACAATTGTGTAGATTGTTTTTAGTACTTAAGTACGATTTAATTTAGAAATTTTGTGAAAATTATTTAAATTAACCACGGGTATAACAGATGGAATTGAATCAAGAATCTAACTCAAGAATAATTGAAGAAATTTTATTGACCTCCGAAGAAGAAGCAGAAGAAATACTTATAGATAGTGATACAAATGATAGCTCAGAAGCGGTACGGTCAAATCCATCAAAGCTAGAAAAACGTCAACTAAAATTTTCCTATGATGAAATATCCAGCAATACACTTGACTCTGATATTAATCCAGCTTCTGAGTCCAATTTCATAATACCACATTCAGATTCCGATACAATCAATTTAGAATTGATTGAGGATCAATACGATTCATTAAAGGAGTCCGATAACTCGTCAAACCATTGTATAACAGAAGAGGTTGCCAAAAGTTTTCTTATTGTCAACCGGTCATTAAAGCTAGATGAAAATAACAACATTAATTACTCACTACCCTCAACTAGTACGCCTTGTAATTCAGACAGCTCTCGGCTTTTGAGTCGCTTTAATGACCTAAAGCTTCTACAGCCATGTACTGTGGTACTTCACCGAGTGACAGAAAGCGTAATTCAAAGTTTCAAACCAAAGCTTAAGCGAAAATACGAAATAACTTACAAGGATGATGAGTTTACATGGTCAAGCATTTCAAATGGTCAGAAAAAAAAGTACTGTAAGAAAAGTCCAAGCTCAAACTCATTGAGTACTTCAATTTCGACCAGTTCAATCACTTCAGTTAAACCAAAAACCAAAAAAAGTGCAGCAAAAAAGCCAAAACGAGCCAAAAAAACAAAAGAATGTTTTAATGAGTCAATCGAGCCCAAATTGACAGAAATTCTTGATGAAGAGACCAATTTTGGATTCGAAAAATTCAATTACACCTGCCAAATATCTGACAATGATAGAATTAAGCTTAAAATATGTAAATCACAGACTAATAAAGATATTCAAGGTGAAAACGAGGAAGGCTCAAATCATACAATAATGTTAGCATCATCGCGATCCAGTTCTCCGACCAAATTCGAGACTGTTGCCTCTAAAATAATAATCCAACCTAGTACAAAAAGTGAGTTTACCACAGCTAATGAAACAGCTAAATTGCCACAAAAAAAAGATGAAATGGTCAAAAAACCAAATCCCAAAGTCAATAAACCGAAAAAATCCAAAATTATATCCAAAAAAAAGATAAACAATTTAAAAAAGCATAAGGAGGATTTTTCACTTAAAAAGTCTTTATTTGAAAATATGAGTGATAGAGTTTTTGATCGGACTTATAGAATACCAAAATTAAATCAAAAGGCTGATGAAAATGACCCCAACATTTTGGACTTAGATAGAACAACAAAGCAACCCAATGAAAAGAATAAAAAAAAAACTAAAAAAAAGTCTAACGAAAATAGAATAACCAAAGAAAAACCAACCACTCCTGTTCCCATTAAAGAAAATACTATTGAAAATACGAAACGAAATAAAAAATATAAAAAAACTCTTGAGATAATGAGTAGAGACCAAATCCCTAAATTGAAAGACTTGAAAAAAAAAAGAGCTGAATATAATCTCTCAATTGGTGCCAAGTATCCATACTTTAGTCTAATGTACATGATTGATGACTATGTTAAAAGAATGTCCACAGTGGCGTGTCTCGACTTTAATTTGCTTATAAACAACTGTCCGGTAGAGGATTCCGAACTTAGCATTACAAGCCTAAATAGGGATGAACAAATTCAGCTATGTAGACTTATTTCCAGAAGTGCAGGCATGGTTAATCAGTTCGAGATGGTCAACATGGATCCGATGCTTAGAGAGTATCCAGAAGCATGCGATTTTTCATCGCCTGAATTTATCAACTCTGACATGGATGATGAGTACTTTTTGAATCTTATCGATGATCTGACCATGTCTGAGGCCTATATTTTGTACAAAAGGTTTCTATCGCGTTTAAATTCACCATTCAGGTCCGTCGAACATGCTAGAGTAGCCAATTCTGAATTATCTACTTTATATATTACATTTGAAAATGATCACCTGATAGAAAGCTCAGATTTATCAATTGAATCCGTGGTTGTATCTTCGTTGCACAGGTTTATTTTAAAATTTGATAAAATTAATTTTTACTTATTTTATTTTTTTTGAAGACCCTTGAAAAAATTTTCAACTTTAAGAAATGATGTGCATCTAAATTGTGTTTATACTGATGAAGATTCTAATTCAAGTAATCATAAATTAGTTGTTAGTGCTGAGAACTATGATTTAATACGAGAAAAAGTAATTAAGAAAATGAGAAAAATGTTATTAATTATTTGATTAAAAAAATTTTAGTTGAACGATGATGAACTTGTGAATAAAATGTACACTAAATCTGTATATGAGAAATATTGCCATGAAAAAATGCCAATGCAAGTTTTAATAGGAAAAATTTTAATTTAATTAATTATTTGTTAATTTTTAAAGAGATTTTTACAAGCAGTGTGTCACACATGTTAATCCAAAGCCAAAAAATGATGATGAAAGAGCAGAAAGGTTCTTAGGACATCGAACTTACATAAGATCAAAAAGAGGGTAAGCTTTAAACACTTTATAAAAATTTAAAATCTATTAATTAATTTTAAAATTTATTTTTAAGTGAAATGAGATTAGCAAGAAAGCATAAAATTTTAAATGATTATGAGTTTGAGGAAAGACTTTTGAGGCTTCAAACTGAACAAGAAATACAAATTGATTTTAGTCAGTTTACTAAAAGTTTAAAAAATTAAAATTTTGTTTTTGGTTTTCGAAAATTTGACCTTTAACTTTATTTTTGTAGATATTTACTATTGCATATTAAATTAATAAATCAAATTTAAGATTTAATAATCTATTTTTTATTAAACATTACTAAAGTAATTAAAACTATTGTATTATCTTAAGGAAATTTTTTCTTTTAAGATACTTCAACAGTTTGAAATTCTTCTTAAAAAAAATTAGGAACTTCTATTGTAAGATTTTAACTTAATAGTTTAAATTAGAATTAATTTTGTTAATTATTTAATTTAGTCGGTAATATTTAGTAATATTTAGTTTAACTAATGGTCAAAAGAAAAATACATTTTGATTATTAAATTGGAAATGAAGTAAAAAGAATTACTAATTTTTTTCAAAAAGAAAATATACTCATCTTTTGAATTTAAAAATTTATGAAAAAAATAATTCTTAAAATGTTATTCTTAATATCTTTATTAAAACTTTTTTGCCAGAATTCAAAAAAAGCAGCAACAAGAGGTTGATAGTAAGCGTTTGGTAGAGCAACAGACCGAAATGGCTCGCAAACAAGTCGAACTTTAAAACAAAAGCAAAAACTTCAACAAGAAAAGCTAAACAAATTAATGCTGCCTTCTCACGCACAATGGGCTAAGCAGCAATCTTCTCAACTTCTGAATGTGGACTTTAAATTTTTTTTGCACCAACAAGCTCTGGAGCAAAAATTTTTTTATGATAAAAAAAAATATATTGATAAAAAATGTCCATTTGTCTTATTTTCTCAAGTTTCCGTTCAAATTTAGCAAAAAATAAGAAGGCTAGTGACTGTCAGTATATCAATGGTTTACTTTTTTTAATGGGATCAAATTGTTTTTTGGTATGAAAGGATTTTTTATCTAGATCAATATAAAAGAGATACAAATACAAAAAGGAAAATCTATTTTTTAATAGCTTGTGATGAATACTGATGTATTGTTCTGTATCGAAAATTTTTACCAAAAGTGACAAGTTGCTTCTGGCCCAAGTCATCAAATAAATAGAAATTTAAGATCAATGAGTTGTGAAAAATCGATGTCAAAAAATATTCTGAATTTAATTATTAATTAATTACAGCTATATTTTAAATGATTAAATATTTATCAAATTGATATAACTCTGATTTATGGAATTTAACTTTTAACGAATTTTTTTAATCTAGATTAAAAAATGTTCATCTCATCTGATTGATAATTAGTTATTTCTTTTAAATTATAAAAGTGAAACATGTATTATTCAATGGTTTGTTATATTTTCTCGAAAATTCTATGTAAAAAATATTTTTTGAACTATCAATTAGTATTGATTTCGTGGACAGATTAGATAATCATTTTATTTCAGAGAATTGATCAATATATCTTAAAAAATAGCATTATTTAAACTTAAGTAAATTTAAGTTTTTTATTATCCTCAATAACAATAAAATTTGATACTATGACAACATAATAAATTAAAGAAATAGGATTCTTGATTGCAAATTTTGAATGTTTTTATGAATTAAATTAAAGTTTTCTATTAGACCGTCTAATTTGATCAATCATTCAAAATGGCTCTTGTTCCTAAAAATACCGAGTTGAGTCAAAGCTCATCGAGACTATTTGATAAAGCTTTCTCTAAGTTGAAGGGTCATAATGATAAAAACACACTTTTTCCGGTAATTAACGATCATTCTATCCAGAAAATAAACTACTCAAGTATAAAACAAAGATTAGGAAATATCAATTTTAATTTTAATTTAAATTTAGTGGATAGATCCCAGGAGAAACCTGAAATTAATTTTAAACAGTTAGAATGGCTATTAGACTTGGAGAAAAATACTAACGATAGGTTTGATTATAAAATTTAAGACAACTGTTTATATAATCTTTTATATACAAAATAGAAATGAATATCATCAATCTTTTATGCAAAATTACAAGAAAATATTTCTTGAAGAAAAAACAGAAAAAGAAAAAAAAAATGAAAGGTATTTTTGAATTAATGTTTTTAATAAAGCTGAATTAAGTTTTAATTTAAGTGATAAAATTTGGAAAAGATTATTGAAGCCGAAAGTGACAGAATTTCGCAAATCTAATCCTCAAAAGTTATTATCTATTAAAAACCACGAAAATAGTGAAGATAGTGATGATAACAATCTTAATGTTTATGAAGTAGATACACATAATATTGGTCTTTATTTGGAAAAAATACACCATAAAACAGATGAAATCGTAGATCCTTACTTGAAAAAGCTTGAATCAATAAAAAATTTGAGAAAAATTCTCAAAAAATAGTAAAACGAATAACTTAACAACTTTTTTATTTTTAATTACTTTTATTTTTTAGCCCATTCGAGAGAAAAGATGAAGATAATTTTCAAATTTATGAAATTTTAAAAAATTTTGATGAATTTTTAAGCGTGCTGCCACCAATTCAGAGAAATGATAAGCTTCTTTTGCAAAGATTATGTGGCTATGCACAATTGGAAACTGTTTCTATAAAATCTACACCTGGTTGGCACCTATTCTTATGCTTACCTTAGTTTATCTTAGCTCTTAATAATTTTTTTTCAAGTATTTGGAAATTTCGGACTTTACATGGTTTTAAAAGGATCTGTTAAGCCGCTGTCGATTCCACATTTAAATCAATTTTTCACAAAGCTTAGACCTGTAACTCCGGAAGCTTCAGAAAATGGACCGATTGTAAAGTTTATTGATATTATATATTTAAAAAAAAATTAAAAAACATAAAAAATAAAAGCATTCATTTCTTAATTAGGAAAATTGAGAATTCAAAACTTTTTAAATTAAAACATTTTTTACAGCTTCTGATTATAAGAAGAAAGTTGTGAGGATGATATTTTTATATTTAAAATTTTATGATTTTTTAACTCTCATTCTTTAACTTTGGGGATAAATAGTGAATTTTAGCTTGGTGTTGGCTCATGTTTTGGAACTTTATCGCATCTTTATGGAAGAGAAATGACCACAAGGTAATTGTATTATTATAGTATTAATAAATAAAATTAAGAAAATTTTAAAGAATGTTCCGAGTTATTACCGATGATGACAAGTGCGAATTCCTCAAGATTTCAATCACTAATTACGAAAAGATTTTCAAGGTAAAATGAAATTTTTATTAATTAAAAAAAAAATAATTAAAAAACTATTTTTTGCTATTTTTTGTCTCTAAAATGTTTCAATTTCAATTAATTATCTCTTATCAAACAACAGTGATGAGAAAACTTAATTAATTCTATGTAACTGATACTTTATAATTTCATTAGAGTGAGCCTTAAGAACTAGATGATTTCAAAAGAATTATAAAAGAATAATATTTTAATTAATATGATAATAATAAAGTTATATTGTTATTTAAAAGAAAATTAGCGATGAAGAACGTGAAGCCAAAATACAGGCAATAAAAATGTGTAAAGGATACAACTCCTGGCCTAAGCATACAATAGAAGAACTAATAGAAGTATTCGAATGGAAAACGTTTTTACCAAACACAAGTAACCCAATATAATTAGCAGCATTATGTAATTATGGAATTATTTTTTAGTTTTAACAAGCGAAGGATATAGGTGTCCATTTATCGGTTTTATCAACAAGGGTGAATGCCATGTTTTGCGTAAAGTAGATGTTCCCTTCTTTAACAAGAAAATCGGGAAAAAAGAAAAACGCATGAAACAGGTTGTAATTGGTAAAATGAACGAAACTGATTCTTTTGGTGAGTTTAGTGTGACTCTGAAAGAGCCGATGACATGCTCAATTGTGACTCAAACAATATGTAAATTGGGAATTATTCCGTATGATAAAATATCAAGTAAAAATGCGGAATATACACCTTGTATTAAACTAAATTTTTTATTTTAGAATTAGATAATATAACGTTGCGCCTATTGCTGCAGACAAGCACACGAAATTTTGCTGACTTGTCACAAAAGTATATATACGAAAAGTTTATTGATCAGGAAAAGAAAAAAGAATGGAAAGACTTTAAAAATGTTGTGGTCAACGATGTAATTGAAAAGTATGGTATAATTGCCGGAAATGGAAAATTTAAAACTGCGAACGATGCTCAACTGGAATCGAAATAAATTAAAATTTGTACATTTAGATTGAAAAAATTATTTTATTAATTTTGTTTTGTATTTTGAAATAAAATGAATAAATTAGTGAATTTAAATCAAAGCGAAGAAAAATATTAAATTTTGATTTTATAACAATTGCTTTTATCATTTAAAGTTTTCGAACTATATTTTAAATATTTCTGATTTGTTTAAGCCATAAAGCAAAAATTAAAAGGAAATAGATATTTTTTTTGTATCAAGTAAAGTTGCTTAAATATCAAGCATTTTAAAGAACTAAATTATTCCTTTAGGTAAAAAAGTTATTCAAGTTTATCTGAATTGAACGATCAAATTGAAAGTAACTTCCCAACCCCTAGTTTTTATATAAACATTAGATATAAAAAAAAACCTCATAATAAACCAAATAATCACCTTAAAATTTCTTTCTGTTCTCAAATTAATGGGTCTAATTCTTTTTGGTCAAGTAAAATACGTATTTTTGTTAGTAAGAATAATTAGACAATGGAGTATTGAGTTATTTCATTTTTTTGTTCATATTTAATTATTTTCATAGAAATAAACAAATTTGAATTGCGAGTTTCTTTTTTTATAAATTTTTAATAAAGAAAGCTGCAAAAATAAATTAATTGATCTTAGATTATTAATTATTAATTGTATATTAATATAACGATTGCAAGGCTGCATTCAATCATTTAATAATATTAAATTAATGAAGATGGAAACTTAATTTTTTGCTCAATTTTACAAAGCGTTTTGTGTAAAAAATCAATCTAATTTAAATTATATTTTAAAATTTGAAAAATACATTTACTCATTTAAAAATATATTTAGAATTTTTAAAATAAAATTATTTATATTAAAGAAAAAAGAATAATGCTTGAGGTCTTTTCAATTTGTCGAGAGTTTCATGTTATCATAATCAATAATTTTAAAATTAATTAGCATTGGCTTTTTTTTTGGATGTATTTTGAAATTCAAATTATTTACGAGTATAATAAAATTAATAATTTTAACTTTACTTGATTTTTAATGATATAAGCAGCTTAAATCGGCTTCGCCTCCTTCGAATTTGTTTGTTTTCTGAATGAACAAAAATTATATTTTGTGAATATATTTATATTTATTATTATATTTAAGCTAAATCTATTAGTTTCACTAATATTTCTTTTTTTAAGTTTTTGGGGAAAAAAAATTTAATAGATGGCAAAATCGGCTGCGCCTTGCTCATTCTTTTTAAAAGTATTTTTTCTCTAAATTATGGTAATTAAATTTCAAATTTAAAATAAAATTACATTTAATATTGAGTAATTAGATCAAATTTAATTGTTTTATATATATATGATTTTTCATCACATTAAAAAGAAAGTTTGAGGATTAAATTTCTTAAATTCAACTAAATTGATTAAATGATCTTGTTTAACTTACTTTAGCAATCAGATATAGCATTTATATTTATTTTAATTTTTTATTAAAAAAAATTAGTGCCCCTTTGAAGAAAATGTCGTGGTCTTTGTTGGTAAAAGAAACAATAACTGAATGGTGTTTATCATCAACTAGTCACGGTATTCCAAACATTGTTAAGTCAAAGAGTAAATTTAGTATCGTTTTTTGGTTGATAGCATTTTCGGCGAGTGCAATTACATGCGCTTATCAAATAATTGTGACACTAATTGATGTGACCAAATTACCAGTGTATGTAAACATCCAAGTAAAAGAAGAAATAACTTCATTTTTTCCTTCGATTACCATATGCAATCAAAATCCATTCAACACAGCAGATCCTTTGGTATATGCTACTTTTCAAGATTTATTAGCCCAAAATAATTTTAGTTATAATAAAAGTCCCAATTTATTATGGCTTTCGGCTTCAAGTATTATTAAATCATATGTAAATAATTTGTCAGATAAAGAGAAAAAAAAATTCGCCATTGGTTTTGATAAAACTATTTATAAATGCAAGTTTAATAGCTTCCTTTGCCGAAAGACAGATTTTGAAATCTTTTATAACTATGATTATGGAAATTGTTTCAAATTTAATCCGAATGGAACAAAAACGATTGGTAAAAGTGGATCTCAGAGTGGACTAAGGCTAGAAATATATGTTGGAAATTATTCTGATTCTGAGGCATTTACGATCAGTAGAGGAATTCGATTTCTGGTACATAATCATTCCGAAACCAAAAGCATTTTGGATCATGGTCAAGATGCAGCAGCTGGATATTCAACTGAAGTGAAAATCACTAGGACTTTGAACAAAAAACTAGAAAAACCTTACAGCAATTGTGTTCTAGATGTAACAAACTCAAATTCAGAAAAATCATACACAATGAAGATAATGTTTGATCAATTAGGTATTAAAAAATATTCAAAAGAATTGTGCCTAAATGTTTGTTTTAATTTAAAATTACAACAAAAATGCAATTGTTCTGATCCATCAGTTTCAAGTACTCAAAACATGACAAAGTGTAGTTCAACAACACATATTCGATGCAAAGAAGTATTTTATCAGAGTTTTTTCTCAAATCAGACTGCAGAATGTGATAGTGATTGTCCATTAGAATGTGAGAAGTATCACTATTCCACAAAGCTAAGTTTTTCTGATTTCTATACAAATTGGTATTTTGATTTAATAGCTAGAGCACTAAATGAATCTCAAGAAAATGACAAAAAAAAAGACAAAAAAGAGGATTTGGTTCTCAAAAATATAGTCTCATATGGTTCAGCTGAAAAAGCAAGAAAAAATGTGCTACTATTAAATTTTTACTATGACGACACATCAGTTACTGAAGTAATAGAAATGCCAGTATGGTCTGTTTTTTCTGTATTGTCTAGTATTGGCGGAAATTTAGGTCTATTCGTGGGAATTAGTGTTTTAAGTTTAACAGAGATCATTGAGCTTCTTTTAAAATTGATTTCACTTACTTTCAAGCACAATTTTCAAAAAAACAAACTCGGAGTTTTTCACAGACACTTGTACCCATCTTTTCTCAGGTTTTGGGTGGGTATGGGTAAAACCCACCGAACCAATACCCACACCCAAAACCTGAATTTTTCGGGTAGCCATACCCATACCCATACCCAAATACCCGAAATTTTCGGGTAACAATACCTATACCAACACATATAGCCTGAAATTTTTGCTAAAATTAAAAAAAAACTATGTATTGTTAAGATATTTTATTTCAAAAAGTAAAAATTTAAAATACTAATAGACATTAACATTCATTTAACTCTTCAAGGATATTAATATTTGCTCTTAGCATGCTTCTTCTAATAAATAAATTGTCCTTCATGTTTCCATTTCTTTTATTGGATATAATTACGCAAATACTAAAGAAGCGCTCAATAAAAGCGCTAGTTGGAGCAATATTTAATACAAAAATAGCCAGTTTAAGAAGTTTTGGAAACTTTTCTTTATATTTTCTCCAAAACTTTTTTGTTGAATTAAAGGATCTTAAATTTGTTTTGTCTAGTAACTCAGCAAAGCTTCTAATTTCTTGGTCTAGCTCACTTTCTAATTTGAAGACCTCAGATTCTCTATTATTTTCGTTTCTCTCTTCGTCGTCTTTAAACATATGAGAAAAAAAACATTCGCCATCTGTACTTAGAACACTTAAATCAGTTTCATTAATTTCTTCATTATTGTCTTCATTTATTTTGAAAACCTTTAAAAAAACTAGTTTGAGCGAAGCTAAAGCATCTTTTAATATGTTTCTAGAAAATTTTTTATTAGCCCAATGACTGATTTTCGAAACAGCCAACACAGGAGCAGCCTTAAAATTATAAAATGATTCAAACAAATAATTTTTCAAAATTATCTTTATATTTATTACTTTATATATCGGCGAATTTAATTCAAAATCAAACTTATGTCTTACACTAACCATTAAAAGTGCACAAAGCCTCTGTTGAATTTCATCTTCCAGATCCATTTTTTCCCAGATATACAGCATTTGAAAAAGACCCGGAAGTACACCTACAATTGAGGTATTATTGTTTTGAAGTCCAATTGAGAAAAGGTATGCTGGTTTTAAAATCTGAATATATGTTTCTATGGTTTTCAATTGAACTGGACATTTTAATTCAAGATTATTTTCGTCAAAGGCTCCCTTGTCGTACGCTCTTTTGACGGATTCGAGCATCATAAATGCTGAAGACCAACGAGTCAAATTTTCTAACCGTAAACGGCATTTCTTTTCTCTGAAAATGTCATTTAGCTTGATAGAATTTCTAACATGACTATTGGAAGTATTAAGTTCTTTGAGTAATTTTGATAGTTCATGTATTGAAATAGCATGTCTCACGGCTATGTTGAGCTTATGACAAGCACATGAATATCTAGGAATAACATTGTCACCTATTTCAATATTCAAATCCATAAATGGTTCACCTTTATCTTCAGCGTACTCTACACTTTCAGTTATATTTATATTTTGAGCTATTTGCCTAATATTATTTGAAAATTTTCCATTAAGGCTAATCACGTGCTTAAATCTTAAGCTTTCAATATCTTTTATTGATTCAGTTACCTCAGAATCAATTGTAAATATACCCGGAAGCTCTTCGCTAGTGACAATATTTTGACTATGATCTATATCTTTATTATTTTCTAAATTGGTCTCAGTTGAGGAAATTGGATATTCCAAGTCTAATTCGTCAGACAAACTATCGTCACTTTCGATTACGTAAGTATATAAGCCTTTTGAGGAATTACTATTATTAATTAAATTATTTAAATTTAAATTCTATTAAAACTTTTACTCATTATTTCATTTTTTTCAGATAAATTTTTGTCTTCGTCAAACAAAATCTGTTTAAATAGCCGAATCAAAGAACTCCCTTCATCGCATGTAATCCCTAAAATTCAAAAATTTAATTTTTTTTAAAATAAATGTTAAATGATTTAATACCATTAAGTTTTTTCTTGTCAAATTTATATTTATTTATCATGGATTCTAGAGCTAATTTTATGTTCTCGGCGTTATGTGTACCTGGCATTCGTATTATACCAATAATCATAAATTCTCTTTCGAGTAAATTATTTGTAACTATAGCTCCACATGCAATAAAATCTGATCGACTCTCACTAGTCCAAATATCAATAATAAGAAAAATCGAAATAGCCATATTGAGTTTATTTTCAATCGATTTATGTAATTTGTTAAAAATCTCAGGTAATATTTTTTCTTTTAACTCCCGATAGTTTGGTATTTTTAATTCCGGGTTGACAATCCTACAAAAAAACGGACGTTTAAGTTGCTCAAAACTTTGGTATGATGTGACTAGCCATTTAATAAAATTAAGCATTTCGTCTGATATTTCAGTAATATTTGCTGTTTTATTAATTTTTTTGTAACGCGTGAACCAATCAATTAATGTTTCATGCGTTTTTAAGTGCTTATTTAAATTTGTTATTTGTGTGAACGGCGCATAAAAGTCTTTTTCGCATATTTTACACTGGAATTTTAGATTTTTGTCTTCAGGCATAGTTGTAAATTTCCTCGGACAGTTAAAAAAATGCGTTATAGGCGATTTTACCTTTTTTATATTACCTATACGGTTTTTTCGGGAAAAGAATTTTGAGTAGACATTTGAATCAATTTCTGAACTGTTGGATCATCATCGTCGTCTTCATTTTCGTCCAAGTCAATACCCACGACATCATTTGAGTTATTAAACAAGTGAGGTGTTTTTTTCGTATTTATGTTGGCAAAGTATTTATCCGCATTCAATGAATCTGGATCTATTGGTTCAGATATAATTCTGAAACTGGAATACGGTTCTGAATTTTTAGTTTTTTGGGCATTATCAATTTCTTCATCTTCCTCAGAAGTTGTCTCATGTACTGCTAA
Organism: Brachionus rotundiformis; assembly: GCA_016802295.1. Classification (NCBI taxonomy): domain Eukaryota; kingdom Metazoa; phylum Rotifera; class Eurotatoria; order Ploima; family Brachionidae; genus Brachionus; species Brachionus rotundiformis. Next base: position 2,513,135 of record JAESIW010000137.1, read on the forward strand.
AGTTTTTTTACTTCTTTCTCTTAGATTCGGTGTCTGTCCGGAATTATTTGCTTTTTTTGAGCTTAAACTAGAGTTTATTTGCGATTCCAAAATCATAGAAATTGGTCTCCTTTTGCTGGCATTATTAGCTCTTTTTTGTACCTCTGAGCAGGGTTTGGTTATTTGATGTTGAGTATTAAGAAACTCCAATATTTGGCATTTTAACAAGTAAGGTTTTGAATAAAATGTAACCTTAGCATCAATTACTTCACCCATTTCAAACTGGAAAGAAAAATATTTAAAAAACAATTAAAGACTGGTTTTAATTACTTTAGCCACCTCTTTAATTATTTTTCCATCTTTGATTTTACTAGACTCTATTGATGAAGTTTTTATGTTCATTTTTTGTTTTAGGAACTTTTTCTTAACACCATCTGGTAGGTCATCGACTTGGTGCTCAAGGACTTCAACAGTTACACTATTAAAATTCATTCCTCAAAATGATCTATACTTATTTTCTAATATATAAATTTGCTAATTTTTGTCTTTTATATTTTATTTCAACTAGTATTACATAGATTGCTTATTTAAGGATTTAAAATTATTTAAAAATTAAAATTTATGATTTTTGAAATCGAACATGACAAAATTTGACTGCAAAATTCACTTTTTTTTTATTATTTTAAAAATTTTATTAATATAAAAGAGAGAATTTTAAGTATTACAACTCGTTAATTATAAGTTTCTGAGGTTTGTTTAAGTAGATAATGCGAAAATTTCAGGTCATATGTGTTGGTATAGGTATTGTTACCTGAAAATTTCGGGTATTTGGGTATGGGTATGGCTACCCGAAAAATTCAGGTTTTGGGTGTGGGTATTGGTTCGGTGGGTTTTACCCACACCCACCCAAAACCTGAGAAAAGATGGGTACAAGTGTCTGGTGTATACCAAGTTCCCGCTGACATTTCGTGATTTAATATTTCTTGAAAATTTGATAAAAGATCTATTCCATTAAGTAAAAATCGGTCTTGGTGAACATTTGAATCTTTAACTTTGTTGCCTAGGTAGTCTAAATTCGTTAAATTGAAGTTGTGAGTTAGGTACTAACAAGGATTGAAAATTATTTCTTACACTTGTGTAATTTTGATTTAACAATTGTAAATATAGAACAACTCTTTTTCAAGGGGCGAGATCAGATATCTGCATAATTATCTTTTGCTTTTGAAAAGATATTTTGCAAAGATTTGAAATTTAAATATTAATTGAAGAGCATATAATTTTTGGCTTAAAATCCTAAAAACTCTACAATCATTTTCTGCAAGTAACAGCTCTTTCATTTCCTCGACAGTCGAACTTTGAGGTATTTTATTAAAAATATTTAGATTTAATTTTGTACTCAGATAAACTCCTTCAACAGTTGTTAAGACAGAAATATTACAAAAGGTTTTGGATTTGCAGAAAAATTACAGTAGTCATCATCACATTCCATAGATGCATCCTTACATTTTTTGCAAATTACCATTATCCTGCATTCATTTACCGACAGCTTGACAGTTTCCATTCTGGACGATTCGAATTTCTACCCCCAGAAACACATCGAAGTGATGACTATTTGTTCTTCATCAGACAATGATATGATATCTAACTAATTTCTTAACAAAAAAAATCGTTTTTTCTAATCATTACTTGTAGTATCCAAGAATTTCCTTATTTTATATTGATTTACATTTTGTCCTTTTTTATAATTCATTATTTATCAACTGCTTCATTTACTTACTTGCTTAGTCATCTCAAACATCTTCTTTTAGCTTATCTTCTAACTAGTAAAGCGTCTCTCATTTCATTTCATTTAGTTTCATTCTTGTTTATTTTTCCTTATTTATTCTCATAGCCATTTTGTTCAAATTAATTGATTTATTACTTATCTATTTATTTAATTATTTATTTTATCAATAAATAGACGGCCGTTTCCAACGCCACGAAGAAAAAGATAAATTTTATTTAATTCCTAAATATTAAAATTACTCTTCTAAATATTTTACTGATTGAGAAGGATGATACTTAATTCTTATTCTATTACATATCACACATCTTTTTATATCCCTAACTTTATTTTTACATTAATATGTATTTTTTAATCTGTCAACTTTAGTTTTAAGAAAACACTAAGCTCTTATTTAATTTTCTTTTTGTTCATTTAATTATTACGTAGATATATTAAAAGAGATTCACAGACAAAGTCAACTAATCCATGGTGTTATTAGCATTTTTTCAAAAAATACAATAAAATTGTATTTCCATCACCATGAAGCTTATCCTTCCAACTCAAAACTCTTTATATGTTATTATTTACATTATTTACACTATTTTATATTGACTTAGAACGGCCGTTTCTTTTATCTTTAGACTTAAATATAACATCAAACTTAAGGAGCACTCCTTTTTAATAAAGCCCAAAATCCAACATAACACGAAATTCGGCCACCTTAATTTCTTGCCTTGTCTGCCTTTCAGACAGGAGAAAGAAACTTTTTAAATACTGTCAGCTTCTTCATTGTTTTTGATTCTGATTTGTTGCCACAAATAATATTTTTAATTAGAAATATATTAAATTTTTTAAATTTTAACATTCTATTTTAAAAATGATCTCTTTGAACTTTGTAATTTTTTCTTTTAATTCGGTGTATGAATTTTGGCCGAATCATGTTTTAAAATCAATACCTCGATTTTAAGCTTTCTGATTTCAATAAAATTAGTAACTATTTAATTAAACTGTATTATAACCGTAAAAATAAACTAAGTTAAGTTTTTTGAATTGTTTTAATAAACAAAAGGTTGACTAGCAACATTTTAGCTTATTTTCAATAATTTTTTAAGGTTTCATCTTAAAATGAAATATTTAGCATGACTTTATTCACGTTTGATTTTTATTAATTTTCTGAAAATAATTTGAATTATTTCAAAAACTTATTTTGTTAGTTCTAAATGAGATGTAATTAATAAATTTACTTAAAAAATTTTAAATTTCAACTTCGATATTGCTTATCAAAATATTATTTCATAAAAATTTCAGAAATTGTTTTTTTTTTTGCATTTTTAATGACAATACTCTTTTTTAATTTGATATAATTTCTTAAAATTAAAAATAAATTCTATCCAATTAATTTAATTTAGTCGTTCATGACTATTCAAAACTATAAAATCATATTTCTTTATGGTATAAATTTGAAAAAATAAATAAAGTTATAATTTTAAATCTATATGAAATGCTAATACCTGTTTTAAAAAACTTAAGATTTCTCAGAAATGAATTTATCAGATATTTAATACCAGTAAAGGCTTGCTTTAATTATGTTTGAAAAAATACATAAAACATTTTTAAGATAGTTTGGATATCTGGAAACCTAATTGGCTTTATAGTCGTTTTTGTCAAATATCAAAATTCCTTAGAAGATTTCTATCTGAGAAAAATAACTCAAGTATTTATTTCCATTTCTATTTAAAATATAATTAAAAATTTTTCTATAAACAGGCCGGAGTAAGCTTCGCAAGAGCTTCAGCATTATGCATAGAACTAAACACAGCAGCTATTTTGTTACTGGTGTGTAGAAATTGTTTATCATATATAAGAAATCTCATGGTAATCATATCCAAATAATAAAATGGAAATTAAATTAAAACTTTTAAATTTAATTTAAGTGTTGTAAAGCAAAAGTAGTTAGAATCTTTGACAAACACATAACATTTCACAGATATTTAGGATATTTGATAATATTTTTTTCAAGTATTTTTATACATTTGATTTAATTTTATTAGTTTTATTACTTTATTTTCCTCAAATTAATTAGTTATTCACACTATTGGTCATGTGCATAATTTTGAAAGTCTTGTTAGAGCTCGAAATGCAGAATATGTATCTTCAAATGAAACAAAAAGTGCAGAACAACTTTTATCTGGTCTATTTTCTACATTGAGTCTGTTAAATAATCGACCAAATGGTACATTTATTAATCCAATTGAGACAGAAAATGCAGTGCCAATTTTTGAAGCATTTAAACTCTTGGCAGGTGTTAGTGGTATAATAATGTGCCTATCTCTAACTCTGTTAGCTTCAACTTCATCAGAAAGTATTCGAAGATCGTTCTACAATCTTTTCTGGTATTCGCACCAAATTTTTGTTGTAATCTATTTTTTATTTTTGTTTATACATGCTGCGCAACAAATAATAAAACATCAAACAAACCTTAAAGATCATGATCCTCAACAATGCTATCTTATTTACTCAGAGTGGCCTGTAAAAACCGAAACAAAACAATGCGATATACCAGAATTTGAGGGACATTTTCCCGATACTTGGATCTGGGTATTACCATCTATTATTATTTATTTGTCAGAAAGATTGGTTAGGTTTATAAGAAGTTTGAGAAAATTTAAGCTTGCCAGATTTATCAAGCATCCTTCAAATGTAATTGAGCTGCAGATAGAGAAAATGAACAGAATAAAATACAGAGCTGGCCAGTACATATTTCTGAATGTGAGTGAAATATCATTTCTAGAGTGGCATCCATTTACCATAACATCCGCTCCAGATGATCAATACTTGAGTGTGCATATTAGATGTGCAGGTGATTGGACAAATAAATTGAGCAAAAAACTTGGAGAAAATAAAGCATTAAAATTGAGTATTGATGGTGCATTTGGTACATGTGCCGAGGATGTTTTTAAGTACGAAACAGTAGTGTTGATTGGCGCTGGAATTGGTAAATTATTACTTTTCAAATATATCGGTGGGATCTAATTTTTAGCTTCGCGATATCAGAAAGGTTGGTTAGGTTTATAAGAAGTTTGAGAAAGTTCAATCTTGCCAGATGCAGATAAAGTTAAATGGTTTAGCCAATTTTAAAAAATAATAAAATAAATAAATTTTTAAAGCTTTAATGATTCCGGACATTAATTTTTAAATCTCTTCAAATTGCAGCTTATTCTTTTTATGAAAACCTTATTATCTAGATTTGCAGGATTTATGAATGAAAATACAGAATTAATTCTTTTCTTTTTTACCAAATTTATAACAAAACTTTAAAACATATCATTTATTTTTATCATTCCTCATCTCTCAAAGTGAGAATAAAAATGCCACCATTGTTGATTAGACGCCCATTTAATCTTTTTTTGTATAGGTATTACACCTTATGCTTCAATTTTAAAGCATATCTGGAATAAGATTACTTCAACAAAAAAGAAAATCAAAAAATTAAAAAAAGTGCACTTTTTTTGGATAAGTTCTTCCATAAATTCGTTTGAATGGTTTGGAAGCTTACTCCAAGATCTCGAGAGAATGATTAAATTGAGTAATTATCCGGACTTGCTTGATTACAAGATTTATTTAACCAGAGGATGGAGCCTTAAGCAAGCAAAAGAAATAGCAATAAACAACGACCAAGAGTATGATCTGTTCACTGGTCTAAATCAAAAAACAAACTATGGTCGACCCAATTTCGACTTATTTTTCAAGTATATGGCTGATAATCAAAAAACAAGTTCCACCAAGAAAGAATGTGGTGTTTTTTTTTGTGGTCCTCCTCAAATGTCCAAAGATTTACATTTAATATGTAACAAAAACTCGAATAGTTGTATAAAGTTTATTTATAATAAAGAAAATTTTTAATTATTTTTAATATCTGTTTAATTTTATTTTAAAAAATTTTATTATTTTTTTATAAAATATCAAAAAAAATTTTTTTTATTAATCTCAAATTTTTTTCAATAAGTTTTGCAATTATAAAATCTAAATATATAATTTAATTAAACATAAACGCTAAAATAAATCTATCTAGAAAATTCAAAAATTTAAATTTCAAAATGTCTTTTATAGCCAGAAGCCTGCTTAAAAACTTTAGCCAGCACTCTAGATTACTTGTAAATCAGAGCGTTACCAGAAATTTTTCAATCTGTAATTTATTTTGTTAGATTTTTTTCCCATAAATAATCTTTGATTAAGGTAAGCAATTGTCTGCAGCTAAAGTTCAACAACCAGCTCCCGATTTCAAAGGAACAGCTGTTGTTAATGGAGACTTTAAAGAAATTCAACTATCTGACTTCAAGGGAAAATATTTAGTTCTTTTTTTTTATCCACTTGATTTGTAAGAATCTTAATTAAAACTTATAAATTAATCGAATTTGTAAATTAAGCACTTTTGTATGCCCAACTGAAATAATAGCGTTCAGTGATAAGATGGAAGAGTTCAGAGCCATTAACACAGAAGTTGTTGGTGTTTCGACCGACAGTCAATTTAGTCATTTAGCTTGGTATTTCTTATAAGAAAAAAAATTCAAGAAAAAAATTTTCCACTAATTTTTATTAGGATCAACTTAGACAGAAAACAGGGTGGTTTAGGCGGATTAAAGTATCCGCTATTGAGCGATTTCAATAAAAAAATATCCAAAGATTATGACGTCTTGGTTGAGAATGCCGGTGTCGCCCTTAGAGGTCTTTTCATAATTGACCCCAAAGGAGTCTTGAGACAAATCACAGTAAACGATTTACCAGTTGGTCGATCTGTAGATGAGACTTTGAGACTGGTCAAAGCTTTCCAATTTGTTGAAGAACATGGAGAAGTTTGTCCAGCAGATTGGGACTCGAAAAAAAATCCTGCTACTATAAAACCAAATCCAAAAGAATCACTTGAATATTTTGGAAAACAAAATTAATTTATTTATTAAAATAAAATTTATTAAGACATTATTAATAAAATAAAAATTTAACAATCAACTTATTTTAATTATTTTGAATCATTAGAAAATGTTTACAATTAAAAATAAATTTTTAAAATATTTCCAAATCTAAAAAAATCTGGAAAAAAATAGTATTATAAATAGACCTTTGTATGAATCCTTGATGTATTCTTGAAACTATTAAACATCTATCCTTTATTCTATTTTTAAACAAAAATGGTTATAAATATCACTGGTAATTCTTGGAGTCTTGGTACAATTTTAATTTTGAAACAAACTTTTTAAACGCTAATTCAAAAATCGTTTCAAAAATTCTTAGACGACTTCAAAGAACCGTTCTTATTTTTAGAAATATGTCTCATAAAACTGAGCAACCGGTGATACCTCCCGAAACCAGGGAACGCATGAAGGGATCAAAAGAAATGGTCAAAGAAGACTTGTCAAAAACTGGATCAGAAATCTCGGAAAAAAGTGGGAAAATAGGTGAAAGAGCCACAGAGTATGCTCAAAGAGGAACTCAAGATGTAAAAGAGGTAGGAAGTTCTTTGAAAGAAAAGCTGTCCGGATATGCTGAAGCAGCAAAAGAAAAATTAAGCGAAATGACCAAAGGTGTTAAAGAAAAGACAGGTGAATATGCCGAAAGTGCGAAAGAAACTGGCGAGGCTGCTAGAGAAAAGCTAGGTGAAATGGGACAGGGTGCAAAAGAAAAAGCTGGAGAATATGTTGAAGGTGCTAAAGAGACTGGTCAAGCGGCAGGAGAAAAGTTGGGAGAAATTGGACAAGGCGCAAAAGAAAAAGCTGGAGAATATGTTGAAGGTGCTAAAGAGACTGGTCAAGCAGCAAGAGAAAAAATTGGACAGATGGCAGAAAATATTAAAGAAAAGACAGGTGAATATGCCGAAAGTGCGAAAGAAACTGGTGAGGCTGCTAGAGAAAAGCTAGGTGAAATGGGACAGGGTGCAAAAGAAAAAGCTGGAGAATATGTTGAAGGTGCTAAAGAAATGGGACATCAAGCTAAAGAGAGAGCTGGTGAATATTTTCAAAGTGCGAAAGAAACTGGAGAGCAGGCTGGACAGCGATTGAGTGAAATGGCTCAGACAGCAAGAGAAAAAACTGCAGAATACCTTGGCGGAGCTAGAGAAAAGGCTGGAGAATTCGGAGAAAATGTAAAAGAAGCTGGTGAACAAGGTAAAGAAAAGCTTAGCTCTATGGGCCAAACTGCTCAAGAAAAAGCGGGTGAATATGCTCATAAAACGAAAGAAACTGGACATGCTGCTAAAGAAAAAATGGAAGAAATGACTCAAGGAGCAAAGCAAAAGGCTGAAGAATATGCTGAGAAAGCCAAACAAACTGGAGAGGAAACAAAAGAAAAGATAAGTGATATAAAAGACCGAACAAAAGAAGAAGCTAGCCAAATTGCATCTAGTGCTAAAGAGTCTGGTGAACAAATAAGAAAAAAAGGTGAGGAGTTGTATGGGGTTGGAACAGAAAAAGGAAGGGAATGGAGAGAAGAAGCTACAGAAAAGGCTTATAAAGCACAAGAGCAATCTAAAGGAATTTTAAGTAGCGCTGCCGAAAGCATTAAGCATGCCAAAGACTACGTTGCTGACACAATGAAAAGTGCCGGAGAGGCTATTACTGGCACTGGAAAGGCTGGTATTGAAAAGCTCGAACACGCAGGTGAAGTAATTAAGGAAACAATCGTTGGACCATCAGTTAAAGAAACAGAACAGTATCAACCTACCTCTGAAACTAGGATCAAAACACCAACAGAAGCCGGGGCTCGTGAAATCGAAGCTAAGACAGAAAAAAAATTCGCTGAAACCAAACAGCCCACTGAGTATGAAAAAAGAGTTACTGAAAAAACTATCGAAGAATATCCGAAACAAACTCGTTCTTAATTATTAAAAAATATATATTTAACTTAACTTTATTTATTTAATAAAATTTATTTAAAAATAGTCAGAATCTTTGACAAACACATAACATTTCACAGATATTTAGGATATTTGATAATATTTTTTTCAAGTATTTTTATACATTTGATTTAATTTTATTAGTTTTATTACTTTATTTTCCTCAAATTAATTAGTTATTCACACTATTGGTCATGTGCATAATTTTGAAAGTCTTGTTAGAGCTCGAAATGCAGAATATGTATCTTCAAATGAAACAAAAAGAGAAGTTTATTTTCTACATTGAGTTTGTTAAATAATCGGCCAAATGCTACATTTATTAAAAAATATATATTTAAATTAACTTTATTTATTTAATAAAATTTATTTGAAAATATTTGATTTTTTTAAGAGGATTTAGGTTTCTATGGTAATTTGCTTTAAAAATTAAAATATTTAAAGTAAAATATCTTTATTTATACATTTGAAATTTGACATCGATATGAACAGCCAAAGAGCTAGAGATATAAATGAGCTTAAGAAACAAGCTATCCAATTTTATACCGAAAATTCAGACATTACCAAACGGGTGGAAGACGCTTTGAACAATTTGTTTTATGATTCGCCTTATGATGTTTACGGCTATTTGGTAATTTTTTCTAATATGATTATGAAAAGAATAAGTAGCATTTAAAAATTAAAACAATGACAAGCTATATAAATTTTTCTCATTATTAGATATTTTCATTTTTTTATTTTTCACTTTAGTCTGAGTATTTCGGAAAGTTTTCCAAATTACCATTTTTTACCAAAGTGAATGCACAAAAATCCTGTTTTTATGACCCAAAATGTCAACCAACATTCAGATTAGATTTCTATTGCCAAATAAAAAATTTTGAAAAAAAATTATTTTCAATCGAAGCATCCTGCTTCTATCATGAGCCTATAAATGAGTCTGCAAAAATTCAAAATATCCAAGAGGATGACGACTACCGTCTATCTAAACTGAATGAAATAATCAATTTTATTAACACGGAAATTTCCGATTTGATGCGAAACTTTAGCCCCTATGACCAAGAGGAAATGGATGAAAAATTGAGATATCTTTTCAATAGTAAAAATACACAAATTTATCAACAATTTATAGCTAGTTTAAGCTTAAAGGCTCAATCGAATTCGAGTCATTTCGAGTCTATTGAAGGCAAAAAGTCAAAAACACCAACTTCACCTAAACAAAAGACAAAAAATAGGAAATCTTCTCAAATGGCAGGAACTAATAGTACCCTATTTGGTGATGATTTGAGCATTCTTTTGCAATCGAGTTTTTTTGCGTCATTTGTCGAGCCATTGATATCAAAATCCATTTGTATATGCTCATCAATTATATCGAATAAACAGCCTTTTGAAATTGTTTCTGATCTAAAGAAAACTGTAAATTGAAAAAAAAATCAATTAATTTATATTAAAAATAATTTTAAAAAGAAAATTGACAAATTTTCTATGCCTATGCCCATGATTACTTTGCTTCAAAATGGCAAAGGATACAATGGTAAACAAAATTTGGTTAAAGAATTCATTATATTGCCCAAGCCTCAGTTATCTATGCAAGAAGTAATTGGCATTTTAGTTATTTTTAATTGTAAAAAATTTACATTTAAGGCTATTGATATTATTAGTCGAGTTAATAGAACATTAAGAGACAATCTATATCAGTCAAAAACACAACCAGGAGTAAATAAATAATTTTAATTTGTTTAATTTTAATTAAATTATTAAAAAGCCTGCTAACCGATGTGTAACCGAGATGGGTTCATACACAACTACATTAGAGACTCCACATCAGGGACTTGAACTGATTGAAAATGCTATCAATTCGTTAGGCAATGAGGTTGGCTCTTATCTAAGTGTCGCTTTGAACATAAATGCAAGTGAGATTTATGATCCAGAAAAAGGAAAATATGAGTCCGGTGTGGGGGTATTCAAATCATCTGACGAATTGATCGAAGTTTTTGCAGATCTGATTGCCAAATTTCCAAGAATTATGATGCTTATTGAACCTTTTATTAATAATGTAAGACCATAAGTATCTTCATTTATTTATTAAATTGCTCATTAAAATTTACATCATTTCATATTAATCATTCATTATTATTTGAATTCCTGGATTATTTTTAAAACTCTTAAATTAGATTGTTCAATAATTAAGATAATTAAATTATTTTTGTTCAAAGAAAAAACGTAATTAAAACAGTTTGCATTTAAAGAATAGCATTATCAGCATTTTAAATAATTAGAAGAGATTTAATAAGGAAAAGATTATTTAAATAAAAATTTTTTTAAATATATTTGAGTTGAATTGTTAGAGAATTAAAAAGAAAATACATGATTTTTAATTAAATAATACAGTGGTATGTTTTTATCCAGACTTAATAATAAAATTGAATAGAATTGAATAACAGTTTTATATGTTTCAGATTTACATTTAATAAATTAAAAAAACAAATATTTTTAAAATTTTTAAAATTTTTTAGGATCAAATTGCTTGGTTCAAGTTATATTCAAGAGTTTCAAAATATTGTCTGGTTGCTAATAATATAAGGTTTAATGATGTAGAAGAAAATAAATCTGACAATATTGAAATGCTCCAGGCCAATACTCCAATTGGAACAAAATTGCCAGAAGTGCTCAAATTTTCAAGTCCTTTATCAATGCCAGTCAGCTTTTACAGATTTCAAAATGCCACGAATTTGTCTCATTTTGGTAATGTTCTGAAGCAAAACCATGATAAAAAGTTGATGAACGGTTTAAGCTGTAGTTTAAATGAAAATGATGATAATTTTATAGTTGATTTGGTACTTTTTTATACAAATTATAGAAATTTTTCAATTAATCATGTTGTTTAAGTGTGTTGGAAATCAAGTACAATTTCTAAAAATTGGTGGATTTAATCGGAGTGAACGAGTTGGAAAATTAAATCGTCTAATCGAAATAGAGTCGTACCTAATTGAAAATAAGCGCCTTTTGGATCCTAAAAATGAATCTAGAGAGATAAAGTTTTCACCCGAAATAGAAATACCAGCAGACATAATGGAAAGTCTAAACAATTCTGAAGAACAGAAAGTTGCCAAACCAGCTAAAAAATAAAATTTTTTTATATTTACAAAAAATTTAACATTTTTAAATAAAATTTTAGTTGAAAAGTTTGTGAATAACAAACACTTTTCCTAAGATATGGTGATTCGGCATTTTTTTAAAAAAGATATTTTAAATACTAATTTTTTAACAACTTAAAAAAACTTAGCGTTAATTGAAAATCTAGAATCCTCTTATGAGAATTAAAAAGCATCATTGATTTTAACATATGTCTAATTTAGCATTCATCATATACAATTCATTAGAACGCAATATTAAAAGAATAGTATAAAAGCTTAAATTTTTTTCAATTTTTTTAAAAAAGAAAATTAAGAATTTAAAAATTTAAAAATTTTCAAAATGTCTGGCCCTAGAGTTCAACACCCAGCCCCAAATTTCAAAGGAACAGCTGTTGTTAATGGTGAATTTAAAGATATTCAGCTATCTGACTTTCAAGGAAAATACGTGGTTCTTTTTTTCTATCCATTAGATTTGTATGTTGAGCACTTTATTTTAGTTAAGTTTTTAAATAACTTTCTTTTAGCACTTTTGTATGCCCGACTGAAATAATAGCGTTCAGTGATAAGATGGAAGAGTTCAGAGCCATTAATACAGAAGTTGTTGGTGTTTCGACCGACAGTCACTTTAGCCATCTTGCTTGGTACTTTTTTCATTTTAAAAATATCATTTTTAAATTAGATTAATTTTAGGATTAATTTGAGCAGAAAACAAGGTGGCTTGGGTGGTTTAAGCTATCCGCTATTGAGCGATTTCAATAAGACCATTGCCAGAGATTATGGAGTTTTGGTTGAGAATGAGGGTGTCGCCCTTAGAGGTCTTTTCATAATTGACCCCAAAGGAGTCTTGAGACAAATCACAGTAAACGATTTACCAGTTGGTCGATCTGTAGATGAGACTTTGAGATTGGTCAAAGCTTTCCAATTTGTTGAGAAACATGGAGAAGTTTGTCCAGCCAATTGGGATCCAAAGAAAAACGCCGCTACTATCAAGCCAAATCCAAAAGAATCACTCGAATATTTTGGAAAGCAAAATTAAATTTTAATTTAATCCAATTTTAAACAATTAAGTTTGTTCATTTTAAATCGAATTTAGTAATAAATTTTTTTAATTCCTAATCTTTGTTTTTTTTGAAGTTGTTTTTTAAATAGTGTAAAAAAATATTAATAAAATTTTTGTTTTTATTTTAGGATAAATTTGAAGTCTAAAGTATTTAAAAAAATTATAAAATATCAGTTTATCAAATTTTTTAATATTTTTTCATGATTCAAGAAATGCGAGCTTCCTATCAAAACCTTTTACAAATTGTGTTTAATTAATATTTTTCAATTTGACATTGATAAATTTTATACCTTTTTTTCACTTAAACTTCCTTGATTGAATAATTCCTTAACTATTTTGTATTCATACGAAGTTATACCCCCAGTTATATAAATAATAATAAAATCATTGTTCAATGGATGCGGCTTATTAGTTGTTGACATAAATCTTTGTTAAAAATTTTATTTATTTACTTTTTATTTTATAAAAATTTACCCCATTTTAAAACTTTTTAATAAATTAATTCCCAGGCCTTCTGATCCAGATGTCTTGTATTCCAAGTCTGTTAATTGATCTGGTGTTGTGGCAGTTTCAATAATGTTCTCACATATTTGACTAATTAAAGGTTTATATAGACAGTGATTATTATTGTCATTCTGCTTGATTAACTCTCTTGATTAAAAATACAATTAATAAAAATAACCTTTAATTGAGGACATGTTTGACCCCTGAAAATATAATTTTGCATTTAGCTTTACTGACAAAGAGGTTACTGG
>JAESIW010000137.1:2527364-2564982 GCA_016802295.1 Brachionus rotundiformis
TCAATGGATGCGGCTTATTAGTTGTTGACATAAATCTTTGTTTAAAAATTTGAATTATTTACTTTTTATTTGAAAAAAATTTACCCCATTTTAAAACTTTTTAATAGATTAATCCCCAGGCCTTCTGATCCAGATGTCTTGTATTCCAAGTCTGTTAATTGATCTGGTGTTGTAGCAGTTTCAATAATGTTCTCACAAATCTGACTAATTAAAGGTTTATATAGACAGTGATTATTATTGTCATTCTGCTTGATTAGCTCTCTTGATCAAAAATACAATTAATAAAAATAACCTTAAATTGAGGACATCTTTTGACGCCTGAAAAAATAATTTTGCATTTAGCTTTACTGGCAAAGAGGTAAATACATTCTGATAACCATAAATTTAACATTGAGAAGTATTTTTCATGCGTCAAAGAAAATTTTCCAAAAGAAATTCCTACCTTTTGTCTTTTAAATTCTTCCTGTAATTTTTGAAATTTTTTAAATTATTAAAAAATGAATCAATCAACTGTGAAATATTTTGATCTTCTTTAACTAAAATTAAAATTATCAGTCAGCTAATATTTTAAATATTTCTAGGATCTCACTTTTGTTTAAAAATTCCGAATCTGATTTAAATCTTGGGTCCTTATTGATCTTTTCCGATCTGAGCTGATTTATAAGAAGTTTTTTTATTCTTGTTTCTTCTTCGACGCCGTAATAACACTCTTCACCAATTAGACTGTAAACATAAATTAAAAAAACTATCAAATCACTGACATAATAGCTATTTTTGTCATCAACTTGGTCCAATTTTTCGAAAAAAAAAGCATACAGCCGGCTTAAAACACTTGGTCCGTCCTTATCCAGAATATTTTGACTAAGATTTTTAGAAAAGGACATCAGTTTATCAAAACATTGCTGTCTGGGATTTTGGGAATCAGTTATATGACAATAAGCAGATATTATTTGTATAAAGTCAATGTTTTCAATAAACGCTTTTTTATTAGATCTAGAAAAAAAAATATTCTTAGATATAATAAAAAAAATATTAATTTTTACTTAATTCCATTTCTTATTTGTGATTTAATTGATTCTGAATTTATCCGGACAGCTTTTTTGCCAGATTCGCTCAAGGGAAACACTTCACATAGCTTTCGATAAACATCCAACAAGCATTCCTTCCAAAATTGTCCAAGTTAAATTGGCAAATATGTATTTTTAAATTTACCTTAGGTTTTAATGAAAAAAATGCTTGTATTAAATTGTCGCATTTTTCTGTCGAAGTGTGGAAAAAGTTTCCTGGCAAAATACTTAAGCAAAGAAAAGTTTTAAAAAATTATTAAATTCTTAAAAATTTAACTAATTACTTTTTTAAGTTATTTTCGAATAAAAAATTTCTTAGGTCAATTTTTACATCATTCGATTGTGGGTTTAAATTAGCCATAAGGTTGTTAATTTTATCAAATGTGGTTTCTTCATGAAACAATGCATTCATTGCGAGATCCAAATTTCGGTCAATTAATATCAATGTTACTTTATTAGAAGAATTCTAAAAGAGAATTAATTGTTTAAAAAAAATTAATTAGTGTTTACTTTTCTTCGAATTTTTGAATCATTAGATTGATTTAATTCATTAGCAATGATAGAACTTAGTACTCCAAGAGTATAGCAATCATCCTTTGCATCTAAATATTCGAGCATTTCGTTCAAAGAATTGGAAATCGCCTGAACATCGTTAATCTCAGATTCATTTAAAGTTTGGTACATATTTTGCATGGTATCTTTATTTGCCAGGTTATTGGAATTTAATGCGTGCAGGTCAGTGAGCTCTTGTTTTACCAAACGATTATAAGCTTCAATGTTGACAATCTGATTTAAATTGTCTGTATTCAAGGACCAACTTGAAAGCGGATTCAGAAAAATATTTGTTTCCTGATTGTTGGTCAAAATAGCAAATGGAAATTTTTCATAAAATATGTCACAGGTGTAATTCTAAAAAAAATAAAGATTTTAAACCTTTTTTTTGGTATTCTTTCATTAATTTACGGCATCAGACATCCAAATTAGGCAATTATCACGTATTTGGTCAAACAAATCTTTGCTTATTCCATAAAAATTTGGATGTACATTTGTTATAATGGTAATGAATTGAAAATTGCTAGAGACTAAAATATCTCGAAGAGTCTCGATTACATGGCCTTTGAGAGGCTGAGAAATGAAAAAAACCGCCTTTGGATGCTGGCCACCATTCTAAACCAAGAGGATAAAATTATTTAAAGATAAATCTTTTATAATTACTTCAAATGAGCTAAATTTTTTTATATTTAAAGCACCTGCTTTTTTAATCAATTGATCAATACCTATTGTCACGTTAAACCATTCAAGAAATTGGTAATCCGAAAAAATTATAGACTTATTTAATTTTTTCAATATTTTATCATTCAAATCGTACTGATTCTGTAAAATTCTGTCAAAAGATAGCAAATCTATTTGATTCGACATTTTATCTCTTTTTTTTAAATTTTCACCAACATAAATACTTTGAAAAATAAAGAAAATGTATGACGTTTAAATTTTTATTAATCAAAATAAAGTTAAATTTTTTCGAAAGAAATGAATTTTAAAATACTCATTAAATTTTGAGTATGCGATTTTTTAAAATTTAAATTAAAAAAATAATTATTTAAATGTCAATTAAGAAAATCTCAGAATCATTTTGGATCCTAATTTATTATTTCTAAAACTGGTCTAAAATTAAACATTTCATGGCTCTAATTTTGGAAAAAAGTCTATTTTTATTTTCAAAAAATGTATCATAAATAGAAATGTTAAACATTATCAGGCTTAAGCAAAAAATTTAGTATTAAAATTTTTAACATGTCAGCAGAACCAATTGTGACGCCAGAATCAAAGAAAACAATCGATGAAGCTTCAGAAAAAATGAAGCAAATGGGGCACAAGGGAAGAGAAAAAATGGGAGAATTGGGCCACATGACAAAAGAAAGAGCTGGAGAATACATTCAAGGTGCCCAAGAATTATCTGAAGAAATTAAAGAAAAAACTATAGAATTGACCGAAGAGGCGAAAGAAAAGGCCGGTGAGGCGTACAAAAAAGCTCTGGAAAGAGGTGGAGAAATGAGGGGACATGCTAAAACAATTCTTGAGAGTGCCGCGGAAAGCTTTATACATGCTAAAGATTATGTAGCTGAAACAATTAAAAGCACTGGTAGAGTTGGTAAAGAAAGAATTGAGCATATCGGTGATATAATCAAGCGAAGGACAAGACGGTTATCTGAGCACAAAACAGACTCTGGCTCGAGCGAAGACCAATCAAGAGCAACTCGTTCATAAAATAACAATTTTTTTTTTTAATAAATAAATCTGACAAAAAATTTGAATTTTATTAATTTTTCAATAATTAAAAATTATTCTTGAATGTTAACTAATTAAATAAATTATTGTTTAAAAAGATCTTTAGATATTTTGTTGACCATCTAGAGCCGGATAGTTGCGAACTGTGAGATAGAGATCGACAAATGAATCAGTTAAAAGACGCTGAACAGGAACATGGGGCGGAAATCCACAAGCAAGGTTATAGGAAGTGGAACCAATATTTAAAGAATAGCTATTTAAAAAAAATTAAAATGGTTAAAAAATTAGTTGAATTATTACTTTTGTAATATTTCTGTCATGCTAGGCATATTTGGCCCATGATTGTAAAAAGTATATGGTGTATATTTGTAAAGCTGGTTCTCTTTTTTAGGTTCCAAAATAATCTAGAATTAAATTGATTTCATGTTAAATAATTGGAAAAGTTAAATTCTAATAACTTACTCTTGATCGATTTTTGGCACTTTCTTTGGCTTCTTTTTTAAGTTCTTCAATTTTTTTTAATGATTGTTCCTCGTCTATTTCGTTTGCCAGATTAAAAACTTTATTTAATTTAGGCAAAAGACTATTAAAAATAATCTATATTACTTAATGATTCAACTGTCTCAAGATAATCATTAAATTCTCTCAAACTCGGAAACTCGTTCTCGCTACGAATTAGACTACAAAAAAAATTATTTACCAAGTTGGTTAATATAAGTTATTTATATTACTCCTTATAGTATTTTTTACGAATCGCCACCTCTTTTTCGATGTAATTGTCCTCATAAATTTTATCTCTGAACTCACTTTTTTTTAGAGATCGATTACATTTTGGACATAGACCAGAACCTCTGTAAAACAACTGCTCAACACATGTTTCGCATCTTAATAAAAACTAATAATTTATCAAGAATAAAGATAATAACTAATTACAAAACATGGGCACAAACATTGATCATTAACTTCATGTTTGGCTTATTGTATTTGGTTGTTTTACAGTGCGGACATGTTTCGGTTTCATCCATTTTTTTTGATTTAAAAAAAAAAGAAAATAATATTTTAAAACAATTATTTTAAAAAAGTAAATATATGTTAATAAAGCAATAATTTTTTGAAATTATTTAAATTAAAAGACAAAATTTAGGGTTTCAAAACTTATCATTTCGTGTCATATGAATTACTTAATAAACTAAAATGAAACCAATCGACTCAGCAGAATTTTTAAACTTCTTTGACCAAGACTTTAGGCTGGTTAAAGAACATGAATTCAGAAAAGCTGTCTTTAATGGTTAGCATTTTATTACTCATTTTTATTAACTTAAAACTACTTCTTTTGGCAATTTACACAATTTAAATTTGAAAAGAAATTTTTAGATGGCATAGTCCAAAGTTATCGCCAAATTGCTTGGAGATTTTTGTTTCACTTCTATTCATTCAAATCAACCAAGAGGTAAAAATATTCTATCATTTTTTGGTTTTTTTATATAAAAAATTAAAGTGACTAAAAATTTTTTGTTAAGAGAACGTTTTATTAAAAGAAATGAAAAGCTTGTCGAATACTTAATCTTAAAAGATAAGTGGTCAAAAATATTTGAAAGTATTTCCAATTTAAAAGAAGAAGAATGTACTTTTCAAATTTTTGAAAATAATTTTTTCAAATAAAATTTAAATTAAGATGATAATATCCAACCACCAGCAGTCAATTTCAATATTTTAATCGATTTAGATAGCGATTTTTATGCAAATACTTCAGAAAAGATTGAAAATCATTTTGAGGAATACCAAGACCTCAACTTGGAATATTTGAAAATACAAAGTGTGGTCAATGTATCGAGAAGAAAAATAAATAATACCAAACTTATGAATGACATCAAACAAATAGATAAAGATTTAGAGAGAACAGGCTATCTAATTGAAATAGATGAAAAAAATTTAGCTGATAAGGCAAAATTAAAAAATTCTCTTAGAAATATTTTGATTACTTTTTCGGCTTTTAATCAAAGCTCAAATGAAGATATGTCAAATAGTGGATGTCTAGACTTAGGATACACTCAAGGGTAAAAATTTTTTGCCTAATATTTGCCAATATGAGCCGCAAAATACTCTTAACCCTGCTCAAAAGGCAATAATCTTACACTAAAAATATTCTGATAATTTTTATTTAAAATCTAAAGAATGAATGAAATAGCCAGTGTGTTTTTAAGTGTATTTGACCAGGAATCTGTAGCCTTTTGGTGCTTTTCGAATTATATGCTCAAAGACACTTATTCCAGAAGCATGCTTACTTTAAATACAAATCAGATAAATGAAAACCATTCTTTAAAAACAAATGCAGCTCATTACTTTAGTGATTCTGGAATGCCTAAAAAAATAGCCCATCTAAAATATTTATTAGAAGTTATTGATCCGGATTATTATCAAAAATTGACATCTATAAATTTGGATAATTTTAATTTTTGCCATGAATGGCTAATACTGAATTTTAAGCGATGTTTTAATTCAACTTTGGAGTACCAGAAATGCTTGGAGGTTTTATCTAGCCGCTATATTGAATTTCATAATGCTACACTAAAAAACATTAATGTAAAAAATTTATACAATTTTGATCTGTTTATTTGTTTGTCATTAATGTTTGAAATAAGAAATAAGGTATTAAATGAAATAGACGATGAGGTCGACTTTTACCAAACTTTTTCTCAATTTAATAAAGGTTTTTACTTTGAGAAAAATTTTAAAAAAGTTATTCAAATTGCACAAGAAATATTTGACAAATATTGCATTATTAGCCATTCTGGAAATTCAAATAATTAATTTATCAAATAAACAATTTGAAACAATTTATTTAATTTATTACAAAAATTTATTGGAAATAGTTTTATTTAAGCTCGAGTTTGTTTTTGCTGTTCTTCAATTTTAGATTCGGCAGGGCCTACCACTTTTTCCTTAATTGCTTGGCCTATGTTTGACAAAGTTTCCATACCAGATTGGCCGGTACTTTTGATAGATTCCATAGTACTTTGAGCAACATCACTTACTTTACCAGCTGCTTGTTGCCCAGTCTCTTTGACACTTTGAGCATATTCACCGGCTTTTTCTTTTGTTCCTTGAGCCATTTCACCCATTTTTTCTCGCGCAGCTTGGCCTGTTTCTTTGGCACTTTGAACATACTCGCCGGCCTTTTCTTTTGCTCCTTGTGCCATTTCACCCATTTTTTCCTGAGCAGATTCTCCAGTTTCTCTAGCGCTTTGTGCGTATTCACCAACTTTTTCTTTTGCTCCTTGTGCCATTTCACCAACTCTTTCTCGAGCAGCCTGGCCTGTTTCCTTGGCACTTTGAACATATTCCCCAGCTTTTTCTTTTGCTCCTTGAGCCATTTGACCAAGTCTACTTGAGGCTTCTTCTTGGCTTTCTTTAGCTTGTTGAGCATATTCGCCAGCTTTTTCTCTTGCTCCTTCGGCCATTTCACCCATTTTTTCTTTCGCAGCCTGTCCAGATTCTCGAGCTTGTTGTCCATATTCACCGGCTTTTTCTCTCATTCCCTCTGCCATTTCACCCATTCGTTCACGGGCAGCCTGGCCACTCTCTTTAGCTTGTTGAGCATATTCGCCAGCTTTTTCTCTTGCTCCTTCGGCCATTTCACCCATTCGCTCTTTAGCAGCGGTTCCTGTCTCTTTGGCTTTTTCTGTAAACTCACCTGATTTTTCTGACATTTTGCTTATGTTTTCTTTTTAAAATAAATAACCTCCTATTTATACCAAGAGATCGCCTTGAAAAATCATCTTAACACAAAGGAAATCCAATTTAAAAATTTTAAATAACCTCTGTTATAGCATTCTTTGAATATTTTTTCTATTATTATTAAAGACAGTTATACATTTCAAGGCCTAAATGGCTATAAATATAGTGGTAGGATTGAGACATATTTGAAGAATTATAATTTCCAAACATCCTTTTTTATTTTATTTTTATTCTTAAATCAGTTTCAAAATAAAAATTCAAAAATTTCAAAAAAAAAAACGATAATTTACACTAAATAGAAACAAAATTTCAATCAAAAATAAAATTTTCTACTTAATTCCATTTGGAATATAATAAAAACAATACATAAACTTTATTTTAATTGATCACGCACTTCGTTAAAATATTTTTCCAATCTTCCATCTTGGTTTGAGCAAAAAAGTCTAAAATCTGACAGCATATTATCTTGAAACTGTTCATCACCGGTGTATTGACTTCGCCATCTTTTTCCTAGCATAAAATTCCATGACCAAAAAAAGCCAATAAAATGACCTGTGCCGTCATAAAAAGGAATTTTGCGTCGTTCGCTCTGAGCCACGTACTTCTGGTACGTAGTTTGTTCCGCACTTCCAAAATTCTGCAGCAACATTTGCTCTTTCTGATGTTGATGCTGTATTTGGTCAATTTTTTCTATTTTTGCCGATATTCTAGGATTACTTGACTTAGGTTTAAAAAGCAGATCATTCTTTACTTCTTCCGAACTCTTTTCAGTCTTGGCAATTTCTTTCTCTAGTTTTTTGTCAACCAAATTAATGGAATCGACTAGATAGTTTTTTTCATTAAGTATTAAAAAATGCATGTGCTGCGACTTAGTGCTCGATCTGTCTCTGACTTGATTGGGAATTTGTGAAAAAGATGAACCATTTGAAGAATTATTGAAGCTTATCTTTGTCGAACTACTGGTACTTGGATTTTTTTTGCACATTATTGCGTTTCCATCTATGAAATCCTTTTGCATCAAACGCTCTTTACTTGCTTCCATATCCCTAATAGATGTCCTTGATTGATCAGAGTAGTTGTTTGATGACGGATGCCTGCTCCTATTGGAGTAGTTGTTGTAATAGTTTGGAATTTGGACAAACATGCCTCCAGATGCGTGAATAAAAAATGTGTGATCTTCTTCTGTAAACATGTTTTTTACCACAGCTGAATTTTTTATGAAGCCAAATTTTTCCAATATGGCTTCTTGGAAACTAATTAGACGTATAATTCGCTCATATTCTACAAAGTCTAGAATTTCAGTTCTTATAAAGTCTACATCATTTAATTTTCTATCCAACTCTTCTTTGTTGTCATGCTTTTGGTAAAGAAAGAAAAAAAATTCAGGGTAATTTTCGTTCAAGAATTCGATCATCAATTCAGCCTTGTTAGAGCTGGCTATTGAAGAGCTAATGGATGAAGAGTCTGACATGGATCCAGACGATGATAAATTGGGACTACTAGAATACTTATCACTAAATAACTCTTCAAAACAAGATCTGTATTTTTCGTCAATTATGTCCTGGAAAAGAACCATGTTGTTCGAAATAATGCACCTTAGATTTAAAAGAATGTAGATGGGACCTCGTAAAGGGTCAGAATTCTGAACCAAAGGAAGAGCAAAAGGATCGATTGGAGCCGGAATGATGTGGTAATTGTAGCGGTTGGACAATTTGGCCCAACAATTGACAGTCTCTGATAAAAGTGAACATGTAGCCACTTCCCATTGAACCTCAAGCTCAAAAGCACAAAGCTGATGATAGTGAGAGCGATAAACTGCAGAGGCCCACTCGACTCGATTTGATTTTCGACTCGGATCAACATCAACATTGACAAGTTTCAATATACCATCTGGACAAGAATTGGCAAATCGTGTTTTTGAATAATTTCTAAACAAGTTGATATAAGATTCAAACAAACTTTTGGCCGAGATTGGTAGAGTATTGGTGCATTCAGGCAAAAGGTGCTTGCTTGAGACCAAAGGACACTTGGTATAGAATTCTTTGTGACTTTCTATATCAACAAAGCCGACCTCACAGTAGTCTTTGGTGTACAACTCATGATTAGCAGTTTCCTCAGTGATAAAATAATAAAGATAAAAGCCGTGAATGAACAACTTCTGAGCATTGCTTATATGTCGTATAATGTCAAAATCGATCATTATCTGCATAATCAGAATAGCGTCTGATTCAGTCTCACAATCGTTTATGTGCTCAATGCACCACCATACAGCTTCGGCGCTAACAAAACAATATAATGGTATATCATTTTTATGTTGAATAAATGGTATCCCAGTTGTTTGATTAAGCATTTGAACCTGGTATTCATTGATGAGATATGTTGAAATTTCATTCTTTAGATTAGGATCAGATGTTTCTAAATATTTGGCCACTTTGTGAAGCAAGTTTATTTTTGGACTTGGCAATTTAGACGATTGATTGAGTTGAATTTTTTTAGGTAAATTTGGCAATTGGTTTAGTGGATTTTTGCTCAGGTTAGTTTGTGAATTCATTTGAGTGAGAGCACTGGTTATTGCCGACACTGCTTGTACATGATCTTGGTAAATGTGTGGTTGAGTGTTGATTAGATCAATGTAGTTAATTGTAGAACGGCTAAACAAACGACGGTCATCAGCATGATTAAGCTTGTTCAGACCTTCCATAAATTTGAGAAAATAATAGTCACGATAGAACAAAAGCTCGTCTTCGGATTTTCGTTGAAATATGTCACATCGTTGTGTGTAAAAAGGATTTTGAACCATCGAAGCTGGAATTTGAGACTGGGTCAAATTGCTTAATCCCAATGAATTGGTTGAAGTTGCTACTCTTGGGTTTGATTGTTCATTTTGGTTATCTGATTTGCTAGAAACATACATTAATGGTAACAAGTACAAGCGCTGTCGCCAACATTTTTCTAATTCGCTGGGAGTTAGTGATCCATTTCCCTGGATTGAGATATATCTTTGAATTAAGTTTAAATTATTGACATTTTATAATTATTGACAAAATAAAAAAAATACTTTTAAAAAATAAATTACTATTTGGCGTTATTATTATTAAGAATTAAAAATTTAATATTTTTTTACAAGAAATTAGTCTACTAATCTTTTTATACTAAGAACAAAAATTTTTTAACGAAAATTTTTAAAATTTAATAAAGTTTGAAGTATGATTTAGCAGCCTGATGATATAGATAATACTGTGATAATACAACATACCAATTTACATCATGAAGCTATTTATTCCAACCGAAAAATAATTTTTTTAAATTGTCAAATTATATTTTTCAATAGTAATTAGTATTAGCATTATTTTTGTAATAAAAATTAAAATATTAAAGACTCTTTTTTTAATTTATTCAATAATTAATAAGTTATTAAAAATATATTTTACGGAGGCCCTTAAGGTTCGTCTCATAAGCTTACATCTTCGTTTAAACCAAATTTTTACACAAAAAGTTATCTAGCGCAAAATTAATTAAAGAAAGTAGAAAGAGCTTAAATCCTCAAGTAATGGTTCACTAAAATCTTTGAACCAAATTCATTTTTAGTTTTAATGATTATTTCTTTTGAGATTAAAAAAATTCTTCAAAAAAAAAATTTAAATTAAATTTATTATTATTTTAAACTTCAAATCTCTATGCCTTAAACTAACTTAAAAAATTACTGAATTAAGCCTGATATTAATAATTAATTTACCTGTCTATATAATTCCATTTAATAGATTCAATATTAGTCCGACTAATTTCGCAATAAGATATGTCATAAGTTTTAGAATCAGGTACTTGAAATCGATATTTGTATTCAATAAGATTATTTGGTTGATTTTTACTTTTAGATTTAGGCAAATATATTTCTACCTTTACTTGTTCACTATTGTCTGAAGGATCAACTATGTAAAACAATTCGTGAAAGATTCGACCCAAGCTCAATCTATAATAGCCCTTTATGGACTTAAGATTGTTTCGTGGTAGAACGGAGCAAGATTGAGCCAAGTCACATATAAAATTTGAATGTAAAGTGTTGGTTAAGGTATGAGTTTTAATATCTGTCAAATGAGACTGGTTCGAGTTGGTAGGCGTGGTGCTAGTCGAATCTGAATTACTGCCTGAATTAGAGCTGTGCGTAAAAGTGTTTTTTGGCACGACTATTTGAAAACCCATTGCCAATCTATGTCCAACCAGCTCAATAAATACTTGGCTCATGGTTATTTTTTCATTGTATTGATAATTCGAATAGCAGTATTCTTCGCGTATGGTTTCCAATAATAATGTATAGTCACTGGCACATTTGTATTTCAATTTGACCGATTCACTTGGGGTATAGTCAATGGTTAATGGAAAAAGTGCTGGCGTTGTCAGTGACTTCCATGCAACACCTGTTTTTAGCAAACCGATTGATTCATCCTTAAGTTCAAAGAGTGATTTTGAACCTTTGGAAACAATTGCTTTTCTACGATTTCCATTCATGCTTAATGTTGTAAGATTGCCAGGCCTTAGAGTTTAAATAGTTAATTTAAAATTTTAAAATTAATTTAAAATAAAATAAATAAATTACTCGACTACAGAGTTTGTTTTATTCATAAAAGAAACTCTTTGAATTGAATTTGAAGTATATCCTAATTCTGGTGAAATTTTTTGTAAACTATTTACTGTATTAATATTTGGGCTAATTTTAATTGATTTTTGTATACTTCCAGATGTATAAGAGGCTTCTTCATGTGGAAAAATAGGAGAGCCATCATTACGTAATGGAAATATATGTGCCCATGGCAATCTTCGCGATTTTTTTACTTGATTTGGCATAAATGGGTTAATTTTTTGTTTTTTTTTGTCTCCAGCTTCACCTTCTAAATCAGATTCGATTGATGAATCAATATCAGCATCATCGTTGTCATCTCTGAGATGTTCTGAAGTATTTGAAATCATGGATGAGCTCAAATTTCCCATGCTGGTATTATTCAAGTATTTGGATTTATTTCTATTACCGGTAGTCTTATTTGAGTTTTCTTTTGTCTGTTTAGTTGGATTATTATCAAATATTTTGTCTGATTCTTCAAAAGAACTCAAAAAATTAGCACTTGAGTAATCTGGCAAAATGCTATCTGTGCTTATTTTATTAATTTTGGTTTTTAGTCTAATCTTTGACCGTGGCAAAAAGCATGAATTACAATATCGAACCATTTCAGATGATTGGTAAAAACTAAGATTCATCCAATTAGGTATATCAAATGTATCTGTGGTATCATATTTGAAAAGAGGTACCGCATGCAATGGTTGTTCCCCAAGACACACAAGATCAGATCCGATTCCATTGTCAATAACTCTTTCTTTGGTAATTTTTGCCATTTCTTTCTCAACCTCGTAAATGCCATTGCCAGGTGTGATTACCAAACTCATCATACCAGCTCTATCGAAAGGTCTATCAATAAAATGTCGCTCAAAAACTCTTGAGGAAAGATTTAAAGTTTGCAAAAAGTTTCCCTCTGCTGCTGAAGATAACGAACCTGGTGGCATTGATGCCTTCACTTGGCGACTATGATAATTAAGCACATAGTCGCGATATTCTTTTATCAATCGCTTTAAGATTACCAAAGTCGGGGTCCAATCTTCGTACCGCTCATTTTGGTATACTACACGATAATAGTCTTCATAAAACCGATTTTTGTGGTCAATTTTTATGTCCGATGCTATTGAACTAGGAAAGTCTTCGATTGATTTAGCGTCATAATAAACACGTGAAAATAAGGCTATAGTCACATCGTGGGTACATTGTTGGTTTTTCCAATTGTTAAAGAGTTCACCTATGACAAAATATTTTTCTTTAATTAACTAAATAAAAATATTCGATACTAATAAAAATCTTAGCTTAATTGACTTAAGAATTGAATTAAACAAATGTAATATTAAATTTTAATATAAAAACTATTAACACCTGACAAAATTTACATTATTTTCTATTATAAATTATATAGAAATATCATTAATTAAAAAAATTAACACAAGATAAGCATTATTTTTTTCTCATACATCAAAATTGTCCAAAATTTTAAGAAAAAAATAATAACATTATATAAGAATTACTATTGAATATATTTATAGATTTAAATTAACTAATTATTTATTTTTCTCTTAGGTCAATTGTCCAATTTTATCTTTCTATCTTTTCTCATTCAAAATTTTATTTTTTACCTAAAAAATTAATTGCCTTTTCGTGATACATTTCTCCGTTTACATCAAATTCCCACATTTCTCTACTCATTTGGATATAAATCAAGCACATTGCACTTTGAGAGCGGAATACCAGTCTTGTCTTTTCGCTTACATAACCACATGTAACATTATCACCATTTACTGACCAAAGTTCTTTAACAGAGCACCGAATCAGACAAAATTCTATATTCTTTTTTAAATAAATACATGAATTCTCAACACATTTTTTAATTCTTAGCATATCATAGCCATTAATGTACTGTTCTTTGAAAGTGACCTCTACCAAATCAAGCATTACTGCTGCTTTTTCCACAATGGTTGCGGTTACATAAGCCAAATTTTTAATCGAAAACGGAGGCTGACTAGCCGCCTGCTCGATTCTTATAGTGTCTGGTTGAATTTGTTCATTAAATGAAGACTCAATAATCTTGACCAAAAAAGGACTTGTATCATCATCGGTTGAATTTTGTTGACTAGGATTCAATGTTGAAGAAGATGTCGAAGAAGATAAATGAACAAGAGAACTAGCTGCAGCTCGACTCAACGAGGTATTTAGCTGATTAGAACTGATGCTTGAGTTGTTGGCATTTTGACTAGATTGTGGAGATATTTCTATCAGGTCATTTATTTTCAAGTTAGGCCATGTCTTGGGATTGATGTAGATAACTTTTAAAAAAAGATAAGATAACAAATAAAGGGTGTGGTTTAGAATATTAGTCATCTTACCAGGCCAATTCTGTGTATTGGAAATATTTAAAATTTGTACTTTTAGTCTTTTGGTTTCACCAATATTAGACTTTTCGGCCGGGCTGCTTTGACTTGATGTTGATATACGATTTTGGATAGCTCTCGACTGAAAAAACTCCGGCTTTCGATTAGAGTTGATCATTTTTAAGAGTTTATTTTATGAAAAAAAATAAACTATGGCATTTGTTATCCTTCATTAAATTTTCAAAAGCTAATTTCAAAATATTAGCTTTGTTTAAATCTTCAAGCTAAGTATAAATATATTTTTAATTAGAAAATAAAAAACTTTATTCAGTATAAAACGAGGCTGTGATTTTTAAATTTTATTACTTGAATAATATTCTATAATTATCCTTATATCTAATCACGTGACCAAAAACATAAGTTTTTTTTGGTTTACTATTTTATCTAAATAATAAATAATGTTTAAGAAAAAGCATATTTTATTTTTTATTTAGAAAACTTATCTCTGAGATTGAAATAGTTTTAGTTTACTTGAATCTATTTAAAATTTAAATATATTAACTGATCGAGTACACTTTAATAAAAAGCATAATATCTTAAGAGGAAAGACAAGAGCAAGGATTTATTAGTACATAATATGAATCGCTTGAGATACAGAAATCGATTAGTTAACCTTAAATTTTGTTTATTAAAATTTAGCATCTTTTTTTTATACTATAAATTTAATATTACTTACTGAGCAAATTATACTTATTAAATCTAATTCTTAAGGTTTTGTTTTATTTTGGTTAAAAATCTAAATTTACAGACACTAAATGCTTGAAGAAATTATGAATTTTTATTTAGAAAAAATTGAGGATAACATATTAAATTTTTAAGACATTTTTTATTTTAATTTAATTTTAATAGCAAGCTAGAGTAAATTTTCAATTTGATTTCCATTATTTTAGATGGATACTGATAACAATAAAATAATTTAATATTTATTTGACTTAAAAATAGATTTTACATAAGAAAAATTTAAACCTTATATTGTTTTTATTTGCTTTAAGCCATGGTTAATGAAAGGAAATGTGACTTTTTTGCCTGTAAAATAGTTTTTTTTACCTTTCTTTTTTTAAAGGATTCAAAAAAGAATCCTGAAAAAGTCACATTTTAAGACTCATGAAAACTAGGCAAATATTAAAATTGAAAAAATTTTTTCAATAATTTTTATTTATATATTTTGTTTAAGTTATTTTCCTAATAAAAAATCAAAAACGCTATGAATTAATTTTCCTTTTAACTTTTTTATAAAATATTTTATCATTAATATCATTGAAGCAAGAATAAAAATATATTAAAATGAAAAATGATTAATCAATCCATTTTTAAAAATAAATATGTAATAAATGAAAATTTTCTTCAAAAATTATGATGCCTGACATAAAGTACTTAACAAATCTTATAAGGCTAAATAAGAAAAAAATCTTAGCTTTGATCACAATATCTCTTTTTATCTTTTCATTTAATCAGAATTTTGCTAAGAATTCTTTCAGAAACGATAGTTTCATTTTTGTGGGCGGTTTTGGTCGCTCTGGAACAACACTAATGCGTGCCATACTCGATGCTCACCCTAATATTAGATGTGGACCTGAAACAAAGATAATTCCTTCTATTTTACAGTGGTACAAATATATTACAGAGCAAAAAGCATTAATGAAACAAATAAAGGATGCAGGTATGGAACTGAAAGTGATGGATGAAGCGATGAAGAAATTTCTAAAAGAGATAATATTCCAGAATGGAAAAAAAGTGGAACATTTATGCGACAAAGATCCAAATATTGCCAAGCATATTTTGTATTTGAAACAAATTTTTCCAAACTCTAAATTTATTTTAATGATAAGGGATCCTCGTGCTGTAGTTCTCTCTTATTCTAAAATTTATAGAAAAACTAACGATACTAAATATCTGGAAAAAACTGCCAAATCGTGGAACACTTTTATGGAAACTGCTGTCGAAGAGTGTAATGTAGCAGGTGAAAGTTTTTGCATGATGGTTTATTATGAAAAATTGGTCACAGACCCAGAGAAGGAAATAAAGAATGTGATTAATTTTATTGGAGAAAAATGGCATAATTCTTTGCTGAACCATGAAAAATACATCGGAGATGAAATAGTCGTGTCCAAGTCCGAATGGTCAACAAACCAAATCAAAAAGGGCATTCATACAGATTCAATTAATCTTTGGACCAAAAAATTACCAAATAAATTTATCAAAGACTTTAGAAATTTTGTTCCTATACTTTTTCGTTCTAAGTACTTAAATTATTCTATAGAGATATGATTATTTTAATTTTTAAGATATTTTTTAAAATAATTTTTTCTTGATTTTATTTTAAAAAAATTTATTCTAAATAAAAAAAAATATTTTTGAAAAAAATTGTTTAAAACATGATTTTGATTTTGGTTTTGAAATTGAACTATTAGATGAAGAAGTTGAATGAATAAATGAACTCGAATTGTCTTCAAAAGAATTTTGTTCTAAAGAAATGTCCATCATTTGGTTGTGAATGAGCAACAACTTTGATAAACATTGTCGATCATTGTAACCAACGCTTTTGCCAAGAAAATATTTATGCTTGTGTAACCACCGTCTATATCTGAATTTTTCTAATAATGGACTTGAATCGATTCGAATTTGACTAAGATTAATTGGTTCTGAACTGGACAGATCTATTAGAGAATTGATAGGAGTCGAACATTGCATCGGTCTGAAATGGTGGCTGCATATTTTGAACCAAAAGTGAACCGCTTCAATTTGGTAGCCTTCTTTCACATTAAGATAATTGTCTTTGACCCAATTCTGAAAATTTTTATCAAATAGTCTCACTGATTTCGTTTCCGAATCAGATTCGAGGACTAGCTTTTCCAATATTGCCAGAATTTTGTCAAAATTTTCCATGTTTAAATCGGGATACCATGATTTTAATTTTTTAAATAAGGTTTTAGTTTTAACATAATTGAACGAGTTGATTAATAGAACACTTAGTAACGATTTGACGATGTATTTATCATAATCATCAAAAAAATTTTCCAAAATGTTAACTATTAGATAATACGTATCACTTTTAAATGACTCTTTATTTTTTCTTAAATTTTCTAAAAACTTGCAAAAAAAAGAAACATTGGGTTCTCTTTTAAATTGATTACTGAACCAAGCAAAATTGGTTGAAATAGGCTTATTCACAGTTTGCCTATGTATCGAATTATCTAAAAAAAAATTTAATTTTTTATCTATTTGTCTGACAGTAAACAAAATAAAAAAATACGGCGACAAGTCTTTTAAATAATTTAATATTTGATTATCAAGTTTAAAATTGCATAGGTCGTGAAGAATAATTAGACAATTTGAAGGCTTATTACCCCCTCGTATAAAACTAATTAGGGAATTTTTCAATTTTTCCAAGCTAAATGTCATATTTTCAAAATAAATAATACTATAATTTGTCTTAAGTAAGTTTTTAAGATCATTTTGTCGTTTCTCATTATCTGACAAAAGAAATATGCCATAATCAAAAGAATTCATTATATAATATTTATGTTACAATTTTATTGTGATTTAAGTACCACTGGTCTTCTGTTTGTCATTTTTTGTCCATATTTGCCACTTTTTGGAAATTTTTCTACCATTTAATCATATTTGAAATTATTCGCCCAAACTTGTCAAATATTGACAATAATATAAATTTGAATTATTAATCAATTGACACTGATTTTGGTAAAAATTAATTAATTTATTTAATAAGTCAAACTAAATGTCTCCTTTTTTATTGAAATTTTTTATTTAAAATTTATTATTTTAATTGAATTTCTTTACAAATGATCGAGCATAAGATATTTGTATTCACAATCCCTGCCAGTGGTCATGTAAATCCTTTGTTGCCAGTCTTGAGAGAAATTGCCAAGAATCAACATATTGAAGTTACTGTTTTTTTAACCGAAGAATTTCGTTCCAAATTTCAGTCGAGTGGTGTAAAATTTAAGCTATTGAAGAATTTTGATTTTGTCAAAAGGGCCAATTTGAGACCTTTTGGCAAAAGTCGCTATTTTGAACTACTTGATTTGGCCACTTGTTCTCTAGAAGCAATTTCACACAATTTTGAATACATAGCCAAAGAAATAGACCAAGAAAAGCCGAGCTTGATTATTTATGACACATTTGGTATTTACATAAAGTGGGCCATGGAATATTATGTAAGGAAATCAAAAAAATTGGTCTACAATTGGCCTTTGCCTCCAATGATAGGTTTTGCAGCCACTTTTATTTATAATGAATCAATTTATCCAAATCAAATTGAAAAATCTCTTATTTTTCCTTATAATTTCCGCTTTTTCTATGATTGTATAAGAATTTTTCTAGCTAGCTTCAAAATATCTCTTTATTATGGCATCAGCTTTATAAATCCATTTAAGCATTTAAAAATGAAAATTGATTCTCAGACTAAAATGATCATGAGTGTGACATTTCCAGAGCTTCATCCAAGATCCCATTTATATGATAGTAACATTTACAAATTTTGCGGATCTACCATTCAAGAGGAGTCACTTAGTCAAATCTATGCAAACCAAATGCAGATGGAACCATTCAAAAGTCTCTTTGATCTCATTCAAATAACCTCTGACAAATATGCTAATGATATTAAGTTGGTTTTGGTCTCGCTGGGAACTTTGTTTAATAATAATTTGGATATATTTAAAAAAATAATAGATGCTTTCGAAAATTTTGATATAATTAATTACAATAGTCATGTTAATTTATCTCGTTTAAGAGTTGTAATTTCAACTGGAGATAAATGCTATGAAACCTTTCAAAACTTGGTAAATACCAACCGTCTTAAAGTGAATGATAATATTTTTATAGTGAGATCTTCACCTCAAGTAGAAGTCCTCAAGAGAGCCTCACTATTTGTTACTCATTGTGGAATGAATAGCACTAGTGAATCAATACATTATGGAGGTATTTTTTATATCTAAGTTTTTATATATTTTTTTAAAGTTAAATTATCTAAGTTCCTATGATATGTATTCCATTAAGCGAAGACCAACCCGCTGTTGCATATAGAGTTGCCGACGAACTTGGCTTAGGAATAAGATTAGATTATACTAAGATGAAATTTTATGAAATAAGTAAAGCAATAAACAAGATTCTAACTAATGAATCATATTATCATAGGAGCCGATTGTATTCTAAGCTTTCCAAGGCTTATATTGGTTATAAACAATTAAATAATATTATAATTAAATATTTAAATAAATTATGAATAAAGGATAAAAAATTTAACTGTATAAACTAAATAAACACTATTTAAATTAATTTTAATTGTATTTCAAAACTAAAAAATTTAAAAATGAGCGAAAAAAATAAAGTTAATTTTCTATCAGTCATTCAAGCACACATTAATTCTTAACTTTATAAAAGAAAAGACATAATTCAGAATTAAACAATAAATCTTACTTCAATTCACCAAATCCAACTAGAGGTTCACTAAAAAGAAAGCTTCCTGTTAAAAAATATTAAAAAATCATTTAAAAACAGGCCAAGAATCAATTGGTCAAGATGAGCCTATAAGTAAGAGGAGATGCGAGCAATTCGAACCATCAGCCTGGATTCAAAATCATCAAGAAAACGGTAAAAAAAAAAAGTTATTTATTCAAAATTAAGAATAATCTTTTTGTTCGAAAAGAATATGGAAAAAACTCAGTACTTCTTGAAGAAAATAACTCGAATTGCTCCAAGATCTTATTTGCGGAACCAAGTAAATTAATCAGTTTATTATTTTAATTTTTTTTTTAAACAATTTTTTAAAAGTTGACAACGACCCGAATGAGATTGATAGCGCAGGTAAGTTAGGTTTCTAATATTCGCCTTTCTAATTGACTATTATTAAGTCAATATTTTCAATAATTTAAAGAGTAAAATTAATCACCTAATTTTAAAATGGCGTATATCATTTAATTATGAATGGTTAAAATTTTTTTAATAATTTGACAAAATTAAATAAAGTAAGGTTTTGATGATAAATTTTAACACTTTCCAACATTTAGAGATACATTTTGATTTATTTCAATTTTTTTCCTATATTAATTTATTCAAAATTTTCTCATAGAAAATGACTTAAATTGGTCAGAGATCTTTTTGACTTATCCAAGTTCAACTCAAAGTAAATTTTTCTATTTATTATTTTAATTTTTTTTTAAACAATTTTTTAAAAGTTGACAACAACCCGAATGAGATTGACCGCACAGAAAATATCGACTTAGGTTATCAATTTTGAAAAGGCTTTTTTCAATTTTTCTATATATTTTATTTTAGATATTGATCAATCTGAAGTCCAAAACATCGTTGAAAATAATTTCTTCCTTTACTGGGAAGAGTTTAATGTACCTGATGAAGAATTTTTTAGACTAAACTAAATTTTAGTAATAGATTTTTAAGTTTTTCCAATTAATTTTTTAGACCTGTGAAAATCAAAATAAAAATTATTAAAAAGTTTATTTTGCCATTTTTTGTTTAAAAAAATATATATTAATTTACAACCTTAAATGGTTTATCATCTGTCTTAAGTCGATCCATGAACGCCGTTTCATTCCTTTTGGCTATTTCACTATTAACGCTATTTGGTCTAAAGCATTCGCTTTTATCCAAAAGTGAGGACTCAAATTTATATTTATTAATACCCAATGGTCGTAACCTTAATGGCTCAACTGATCTTAGAAGCTTAACTCGATTCTTAGCACGTTCTAAGTACAAATCTTTTTCATTTTTTATCTTATCTTCGATAATTGTTTTCTCATTTATTGATTGTATCTGCCTCATATTGGTACGCTGATGGATAAATTTTTTCACCAAGTCAGCTTGACTCTCCATATCGGTTCTATAATCTAAAACAAAATTTGATTTCTCGTTCATTGTATTCTCTTTTTTAACTATAAACTCATGTCTTTGTAAAGCTTTGGAAACACTAATGTGCTGCTTGCTGAATTCAATAGCTAGGAGTATATCCCGGCGCCTGTTTTTCTTAAAGTTTATCATATTTTCCCGCTTAATTTTGATCTCATTTCGAGCTATTTGTAAATTTTTTTCAGCCTTTTTTCTCGCTTCATCCAACCTAAGATTGTCTTTGCGGAAATTTTCCATTATCTCTTTATTTCGTTCTTCCTTGTATTGACCTATTTGTTTCTGTGATGATTTTTCGTATTTTTTCGCCTCTTCACAGTGTTTTTGTAAACTCAATCTTCTATCATTCATATTTCGTTCATCGTAAGCCTTGTCAACAGCTCTTAGGCACCCAATGGTCATGTTTCCATAAATTTTTTGAAAAAATCTCTGATCATTAGTCAAAAATTCTTCTGGTTCGACTTTCTGGACCTGCTTAATTTGAGCTATTTTCTTGTGTCCATCAATGTCAAGTGTTTTAATTGCATTTATGTCTGTTACTTTATCTTTAATAAAATCATCGATATATTCTTCTTTAGGTCTTAGTATTTTTTTATTCGATTTTAAAATTGGAAGCCGGAAATTCTGGTCAAATTGTTCATCATAGCTGGATGTGTCACTTTTGTTTGTTTCTTTGTTTCTATTTATTTTTTGGCTTATCTGATCAATCAGAAAATTAATGTACTCATAATTGAGTTCATCAGGCAGTTTATCTGGATCGATAGTCTCGCTCATATCAGTTATCATTTGACTAATTAAAATAAGTTTTTTAGAATCAAAAGCAGGATCTTTAAATATAGAGTTTATTAGTTCATCTCGAAAAGTATGCTGGTCTGATTTTTGGTTCTTGGCCGATTGTTTTTGGTTTAAAGATGGAAATTTTCGACTCGAATCAACATTAGTACTTCCAAAGGTAGAGTTTCGTATATCGTTAAACTTATCAATGTCCAAAAAAAGATTCCTTTTAGACTGATAAGCTGATATTGGAGTATTATTTCTTTTGGTATCCTAAGAAAATA
The DNA here is from genome assembly GCA_016802295.1 of Brachionus rotundiformis. Classification (NCBI taxonomy): domain Eukaryota; kingdom Metazoa; phylum Rotifera; class Eurotatoria; order Ploima; family Brachionidae; genus Brachionus; species Brachionus rotundiformis. The sequence goes on from JAESIW010000137.1 coordinate 2,549,419, forward strand.
AAATAATTTTATACATTTTTTTAATCTTTAAATATTTCACAAAAATATTAAACTATTTAAAGGAATTTGGTGTAAATATATTATTAGCAAATTTTGAGATAAAATAATTTTTTGAAATAAATAAAAGATTTTAGATGTTAAAATCCCCAACACAAACTAATTTGCTTGGCTCAGATTTAATATATCTTACATGATATTTTTAAATAGAAAAAAATTATCGAAATCAATCTTATCAGAAAATTTAAGTCAAGTTTTCATTAGTCTCATAAACTTTAAAGGAAAAAATAGAAATTATTTTAGAAATTTTAATAACCATTTTAAAATAATCAGTTGATAATAAAAAAAATAAAATATTCATTTAAATAAGCGCTTACGGTTAGAATACTTTAAATTGCATAATTCTTAATCTATTCCTTAGCCCTATTAACAATCCATTCTTAATCTAAAGCATATAATATTTAAATTTATTTCAAGCTGATTTAAAATTTTTTTCATAATCTTTATTTAAAATTGTAATTATTTATTTACCTTCTTTTTTAGTTTATAATCTGTGGTAAAGGATTCAGTATTCACGTTTTGAATATCAGAATATTCAATTGAGCTTGATTTGATTAGTTTTTTTCTTTTCTTTTTAACTTGGTACTTTTTTAGTTTTCGCCACCATCTTTGAATTTTCACGGCTGCCTGACTTTAATTAAAAAAGTGAAATTAAGTCAAGTGCTCTCTGTCCGAAAGAGTATAATTGAACTAATTTTTGGATCTTAGAAAAAATATTTTACTAATGGTTTACATACATTTTTCTATGCATTCTCTCTCTAAATATTCTTCGCCTGGTCAGGAAACCGCGCGAGTATCTCTGAATTATGATCACCGGGCTAAACTTGGCCAAAATTTGATTTATTTGTTTCATTAGGTTATTTGTTGATTGTTTTTCGGCATGAAAAGAATTTTCCTTTTATTTAAAAATATTGTTTTAAATAATAATAATAAAAATAATAATAAAATACTTGACAATTAATAGTTAAGTCTATTCGAAAGCTTTCCGAGCATGAAGCAAATGAGTTTTTGAATATAGCCTCTTCTATTATCTCCTCATCTGAAATCACATGAAAGTCAAGAGCCTTTAATTTGTAATTAAAAAAATTCATCATCCCATTGTTTTAATTACCTTCAAAGTTATGATCGAGTTGACCGCATGGTGTCTATAGTTATGCTTCAAACTAATTGGACAGTCGTAAAGTGTCAATACTTCAAGTAAGGGACAGTAAGACAGGTATTTCAAATACTCCAATTTTCCAATATGGTTATTATGCAAAAATAGTATTTTAAGCTTATAAAAACTTGACCAAAATTCTTCATTGGGCAGTTTGGAAAGCTTTAAAGATTTAAAATATAATTTGTTAATTTTTGGTGTGAGATAATTTTAAAAATTAATTTTTTCTTTTGTAATTTATTTATTAATGTTTTTAAAATCTTACTTGATTATTTTGAAGGTCTAGCCTAATTAGGTTTATGCAATCGGCTAATGGCTCAATATTCATTAGAAAATTATTGCTTAGATTTAGTATTACAATATTTCTACAGATAAACAAATCACCTATTTCGAATAAAGGAATTTTGTACATATTAAGAAAATATATTTTGGAATAATCATTTTCAAATGATTCGGTTATTAAAAGCTTTGATCTTTTACTTTTACGGACACGTTTTTGGCATTTTTTCTCGTCATAATCTGGTTGCTTTTTGAAAATGTCCCAAATTAGTTCACGGGAAGGGTACAACAAGTATCCTATTTTGATGGCTTCGAGTATGGCAGTGCGTTGTTCTTGGTCATTGGTCGCATCTTGGATTGTTTTATTCAAGTTTTTGGCATTGTAAGTAGATTTTTCTTGATTATTTAGCTTTGGAAACTTGATCGAGAACATATCTAATCAAGCAAAAACAAATTATTTTCAATTTTTAATCTCACAATGTAGTTTTTGCGTTGAAATACAAGTTTCCATAGAAACCATTGCAATATAATATGAAATAATTTATAAGCTAATTTTAAAATTTGTTTATTGAATTAAAAATTTAAGTATGTGTATAAAATAAACAGTCAAGTCCTATTCTGGTTCATTAAGCTCGTTGTTTTTTTTATTAACTTGAGTCATACATTTTTCTAAATGATCATTAATTTTGATTTCACAGCCGTCTCGGGCTAGATGAATGAGTATCCTTGAAATATTGCGGGCATCATCAAGCCCACAGTGAGGGTTTCCCTCAAACTCAAGGTCATAGTAAGCAAGCATCTTGGCAATGTTACAACGACGAACACCAAGCCAGTTTGAAAATAATTTTCTAACATCGATCCATTTTTTTGCCCAATGTGGATAAGGTAGATCAGAATGGAAGCATTGAAGATTCAAAAAATTCTGCATATCCCAAGGTCTTAAATTTTATTTTTAAAAATTTTAATGATATTGGTTTAGTTTACCAACTACCCATCAGTGGCTACTGCAAATTTGAATTTTTTTCCCAGCTGGTGTTTTTCCATCCATGCCTCCACTTTATTAAGCACACTTTCAAAATTATCCGCATTATCGACTTTATCCTTTTTGAAAAATCAAACAAATAAATCAATAGTTGATTCAAAAATTCTAATTAAATTGTAAAATTTTATTTTTTTAATTATTTTCTTCTACAAGATTTTAAATTTTAATATTGCATATGGTATATCTTTTCTTGGAAAATATATAAATAATAATAGTCGGTGTCTTGTCTTAAAAAACAAAATTTGATTTGATTTAAAATGTTTTAATGTTGACTCTCATCTTGATAAAAAAATTTCGATTTAATTTACTATTTTTTTTTGGAACCTCATCAAATTTTCCTTTTTGATATTTACTTGTGTTATTCCTGTCAATTGAGTACAAAAACTGGAAAGTTTTGGATTTATAACTGGCTTACAATACGAGCTAAAATGATCAACCTTTTAAAAAAGTTAATAATTTTCATTACTTTTTTATTTAAATACAATTGAAAAAGTTTTCATATCAATTAAAACAATTGGAAATTCAATAATTTCATGTGGAAAGTTTTTGTTCTGAATTTCTGTACAAGTAGCTTCAAAATCAATGACTCCAATAAAGTCAAATTTACATTTATTCACTTTAACATGGTTATCTTTATAATGACTTTTTAATCTTTTAATTAAGACTTCTTTTTTACCACTAAATTAAAATTTTTAAAACACTTTTTTTTTTCCAAAATAAACTTGGTTTACCAAGTATCCAATTTAAGTTCATCTAATGAATCTACCAATTCATTTACAGACATGTCATTTATTTTTCCATTCAGCTTGGAAAGTTTTTTATAAACAGGATGAGAAAATTTTTTACTCTGACTTGATTCGGACTTTAGCAAGCTTTCAGCAGAAGTTCCTTTTAACCAATTCGGATCGTAGTCATTTTTGTTGATGTTTGAAGTTTTTTCTAATTCCATTTCCTAATTTTTTAATTTCATAAATAATAATTTTCAATTTTAATATCTGATTTTTCTGATACTTAATTATGCAATTAGGGGTTTATATTTTTAAAATTGTCTCGAAAAGTCTAGAATAAATTTTACCATTTATAAAGGATTTTATTTTTTACTATTAAGTCAAAAGTGATCGAACAAAAAATGTCTACAATTGAATCAAAGATTAATGAGCTAAATGCAGATATCCAAGAGTTTAAAACTCTTTCTGGTCAAGCCACAAGGCCCAATGTAAAGCAATTTATAGATTCTCAAGTGCAAAAAATGGAACAAGAATTGGTTAGATTGGAGAAGAGCGAGAGAGAGCGTAAATCTAGACTCGCTGCCAGTGCCAATCAAACATCTGGGATGTACACCAAAAAAATGTAAAAGGAGATAAATTAAAATAATTAAATTAATTAATTGTATTTCTTAGTGACACTTATGGTTGGGATCAGTCGGATAAGTTTATCAAAATCTACATCACAAGTCTCAAAGACTTGAATACCATAAGCGATGGTGATTTGGCAACTCAGTTTGATGACCGCTCTTTTGATTTAACAATTAAAAATTTAAAAAATTTTAATTACAATTTAAAAATCGGAAATTTATTGAATCCGATTGATCCGGCAAGTTCGTATGCTAAACTAAAATCGGATATGATCACAGTCTTTTTGAAAAAGAAAAAAACTGGAGAGAATTGGGGTTATTTGACTGAAAAAGAAATGAAGTCAAAAGAAAAAGCGGCACCTAAACTTGACGAAAACGCTGACCCGCAAGAAGGTCTAATGAGCTTGATGAAAAAAATGTATGAGGAAGGTGATGATGAAATGAAAAGAACTATATCTAAGGCTTTTACTGAGAGCAGGGAGAAACAAATTAAAGGCACGGATATGGATTTATAAAAAAAAAAACTATTAAAATTAATTAAATAATTTATTCAGACCAAAAAATAAAAATTTTTAGCTCCTTAAAATTTTTTATTCCTAATTGATAAATTTGGTGTGTGATCCTTTTGCTATAAGCATTTCTTTTTTAAATTCAGATGAATTTTCATCTTTCAGGTAAAACTTTGCTTCGAGAAAGGCCATTTTTGAGCCAAATTTAATCACCTGGGCATCAATTAGCATCACTTGATTTAACTTGGCAGGCTTTAAATAGCTAAAATTAGAGATAAATAAATAAAGAATTTTATCAATCATTTTAAATAAAAAAAAACTTACGATATATTCATGTCAACAGTTACACCTGGTTTCCGCAATGTGGTATTGTACAGAGCAGCTGTGGTGGTCATATCTAACAGACTGGCAATAGCTCCACCATGTATGGTCTTGTTAATGTTTACCAATGATTCATCCACTTTTATTTCAAATAAGCATGATCCTTGATTCTGAGGTGCTTCTACAACTTTCCACTGTAAAACATATTTATAAATAATTGAAAATATTTTTTTTAAAGTAAACTTTTAGATTAAAAATTTGATCAAAGCATTTTGTTTTTGATCTAGTATCGAAAAATTCCTTCATATGGTTGGGCAGACCATTGCTTGAAAAATTTCTCCTAAATACTTTCATAATCATCTGATTGATTTTTACAAGATTTTATTCTTTCCAAGCTTATGGTACGACAATTATTTCGTAATTTTTTTAAAGATAATTTAAAAAATTAGTTATTCAAATTTTTTATTTAGAGAAATATTCTACTAAAATGAGATACGAAAACTGGAAAGTAATTTTTTGAATAGATTGGAATCGATTAAATCTTGGATTTCGTCAGTTTTTGTTATATGCACGGTAGAAAAAGACTTAAATATAAATATCATTAAAAACAACAAAAAATTTTTAATTTTTTCTTACAGATAATGAGAATTAAAATTGAACCTAGAGTAACTCCCAGGTACATTCTGGCCCTGCATGTCCTCATCCACATATTTTTGCGTAAATTTCTTGCCCTCTTACTAAACAAATCACCACTTAAACTCAAACCCTCACTTCGCTCATTTAATGCGTCCAAATTTTGACCACGTTCAACAACTTTTTCAATATTCACTTTCATTCCATCAATTACATCATTTACCTGATTCTGAAGATTGTTTAATTTTGTATCTGGTCTTTTTTTGTTCAAGTCCAGTATCTTGTCATCATCCTCGTCACTGCATAAAAGTGCTGTCTTGAAAAAGTTATAACAGTTTATGGAATATATTTTTAGATGCTAATGTTACTTTTTCTATATCAGACATTCTGGATTCTAGATTTATTTTAAAATTTTATAACATATTTCTATATACTTATGAATAATAACCATGTTACTGATTATTCAAATATAAAATTAATTTTTTTCTCAACTTTTTTATTTATAATCAATTTGTACTTATTTAAAAAAATTAATCAAATAAATTAAATTTGATTAAAAAAAAGACTTGAAAAAAATTATCTTTTTATAACATTTGTACACTTTCTTACAGTAATTAAAATTCGGACCCCAAGCATAAATCTAAAAAGTTTTCATAAGAATCGCGGTTACAAGTTTTACCATCATTAGTAAATATGTATTTGTAATAGGATCCATTAACGCATATACATATCACTGAGTTACAATTTTCACCAAAGGCGCAGACACAGGGAAGCTCACATGGTATTTGAAATGTGCACATTGAATATCTTGCATCGAATAAATTGCTCGAGTTGAGACCTAAATTGGCCAATTTCAGTTGTCGATTGAACTGCGGGTCTTGGAGATTATAAATGTGAATGGTGCCCCTATTGCTGCTGGCACATAAATAACCACCATCTTTACTAAAGTTTATTCTAAAAGTTATTAAAAAATAATCTAGATTTGTTGTTGAAGTCATTTTATTATTCTTACGAATAAAGTAGAGCTGGATCAATTCCACGGCGCAGTTCAATCAGCTGTTTGATTTCATTTTTAGGGTTTATTTCAAAAATTCTTATCAATGTTCCCTAAAGATTTTATTTTTAATAAGTAATCTATTTTTATTTTTTGGTTCAATTACTTCTACTGAAGCAGTGGCCAAGCGATGCGACGAATGGTCTAAGGCGATGCAACCAATTTCATGCTTGTGAGCTTGAAAAATTTTGGGGCATTTTGAAGCACTTTCTTCAGCGGTGCAAATGTCAGCTACTTGGATAAAACCTGGCTTCACAGCTGGGAAACAAAGCAATTGACAATCTTCATCTAAAGTAGACAGCTCGCATAAACCCTTCGGGTTGTCGCTTGTGTTAAAAGTAAACAACTTTTGACAATTGTTAGGAAAAGAGAATACGTGAATTTTGTTATGTAAAATAACTATCAATCTTTAAGATAAAAATTAATTCTTAAAAATAAAAATTATGAATATTTTTTTACTTTTTAGATGACATTTTTACCGCAAAAACTTTGGATTTAAAAGTGAACTCAAGAATGAATTCTTTCAAATGATCATCCCAAATTAGGACTATATGAATTTATCTTAATGAGCTTAGATTGGAAATTTTTTTAAGCTTACCACTATTTGGTGCTATAATGGGATAATTTCCTCCAGAAACCACCGCTATTAAGTTTGTTCTGTCCAACATTTCAGCAATGGCTACACTTCCCACTTTATCAGTATCTTTATCTTATAAGATAAAAATAAGATCGAAAAAAAAACTATCAAGAACTAAATGTACTCAAGTAGAGTTTTTCGACTAATGGTTCTGTGTTGAAAATTCTAATTCCGTCATTCATGCCGCATATAAAGCACCCTTTGGTAAAAAAACACTTAAGTTTATTTTTTTAAGATCCAAAATAGATCAATTACCAAAATTTTGGTTAAATTTTAAGCTGAGAACTTCGTTTGAGGTAGACATTTTAATCGAATGGTAAAATTTTTGTTACTTTTTTCATAAATTTCGGAACAAAAATGAATAAAACTAAAATAAAATATAAAAAAAAACAATTATGATATATTCATGATCTGAATATAAATTTGATTTTGTGATAGCTAAAAATTATACGTAATTTATGTTAATTTTAAAAGTCTAAATTTTCTTATTTTTAAACTTGATCGCAATCAATTTCGTATGCTTTTTCATCAAAAAAAAATTAAAAGATAGTTTTTGAAGAACGAAATTGTTTTCATGTTATGTTATTGTCAATAATTATTTTAATTTATGCACTTTTTCTATTTTAATATTTGAAAATATTCTCCTAAAAATTTTGAATTTTTGCACAAATGCACATTTCTTGATTTATTTTTAAGTTTTGAATACAAGTTCTGAAATAAATAGTTTTAATTGTAAAAAGATTTAAGTGTATAATTTTTCTAATAGAATAATTATTCAAAAATTAGCTAACTCCAAAGGTTTAAGAGTCTCTGTTCATAAATTAAAATAAATTTTGGGTTCAGACTATGATTATTCAGACTATAAAGAGAAAATTTGAATATTTAGGAAACAATCTATCAGTTTATATTTAAAAAATAAATTAGACAATATTCATATCTCAGAAGGAAGTAAATTCTCTTATTTAGTTATGACTAATTAAATATGAATAAAATTTCAATTATTTGATCAAAAGCTTAACGATTCATTTTTTTATTAATAATTTTTATTCCAAGTAAAAAGTATTAGTTTAAACACCTAAAGATGTGCGTCAATTGAGAATATTTTATATTGTATAGACTTAAGAATTATTCAAAAAAAAAACCAAATATTATAATTGTTTTATTTACTGAAATAAATGATTTAAATTATCAAATTATCAAGCAAAATTTTGAATAGCTCAAACTAATCCTTTTAATTTGAGATCGAATTTCTTTTAATTTAAAAAAAAAGTGTATTCAAATTTTAATCTAATGGGACAGACATTTCAATTTTCAAACAAATTTTTTTGAATAAAATAAGCATTTTAAACATTAATAATTGATAAAGTATCCCGACCTATTGAAAAAAATAACATTAAATGAAAAAAAAGCAAAAGCTTTTCCTACACTTACGAATTCAAAAATTTAATTTAAATTTTAAATCTTAAATTAATTAGGCCTGACAAATTAAATTTGTATAAGGTTTTCTTGATATTTATCTCAAGTAAATATTTATCAATTTCATAAACTTTTCTAAATTTATTTTTAAAATTTGATGCAGGTCTCTACAATCAAAATTTAGTCTAATTTTAACAATTAAAAAGAATAGTCTTATTTTAAATTAGATTTTGCTTAATCTCTTAATTTTTTGGCCCAGAGATAAAATGTTCTTTTATTTCAAAACTAGTTCGTTCGAAGGTGCTCGTTCATATCGCTTTCAATGAAATAAATACTTTTTAGTGTCATTAATATTTTTTGAAATTTAATAATTAAATCGTGTTAAAAGCCAAACAATATTATTAGACGGCCATAATGTCACGTTCAATCGAAAATTTTACATTTATATTCTTAAAGTGACTAAATTTTAAAACCAAAAGTATTTTTCTAATTTTGTCCACTTTAATAACTTAATTTTAATAGATTTTGTTATTATGAAACTAACTATTTTAGAATTAAGTTGCTTTCTATCTAAATATTTAATAAATAATATTTTTTGAATTAAAAATTTGAATTTTTATAAGAGTATTAAAACATCTTACTAAGATTTAGCTAATTAGACAATGTTTGAATAAACTTTCGTAATAAAAAAATAATTCTCCAAAACTCTAACCAGATTTATTTAATTTAAAATTTTAATTTGATTGCATAATTATTTTTGGTAAATAAATTTAGTTTACCTTGGACCAACTAAGTTTTTTGGTATTTGCTGTAAAGCAGAACTATTTTACTTATAAGCTAAAATTTTTCATTTTTTTAGTTAATAGATTGAAATTGTAGGATGTCGTTCAAGAACTCTAATGGTGATCGATTCATTTACCAACTTTCTAACAATTACTTGATTAATGAAAGCGAACTCAATTTAAGTGTGGACAATTTAAAAACAGACTTACAAAATGAACAAAATATAACTGTTTTAAATATAAAGATGGAAGAGTCTAGCCATGAATTTGACCATTCAAAAGAGAATGATAAAGCTAAAAATGCGCCGCTGCTCAACTACCAAAAAATGAAGGAGGAAAAAAAACGATTTCATAAAAATAAGACTTTAATTTTAACTTGGCAAAATGTAACTGTGTGTCCGCGAAAAAAAAAGTCCATTTTAAAATTTTTTGATTCTCAAGATGACGAAAGTTATTCTGTTATAGAAAAGATAAATATTTTCAAAAAAAAAAATGTTGAAAAGCCCATTATTTCCTCAAGTTATAATTCAGTGCTGAAACTGGAAAATCAGTCTATTGAGTCCGTGTCATCTATATCAACATCAAGTACACATAAACGAAAAAATGGAAAAATTTTGGACAATGGTAATATTCTAAAATTATTGGCCACTAGATTTTATATAAAATTATTTAGTAAGTGGTCTAGCGAAATCTGGAGAATGCATTGCCATAATGGGTGCCAGGTATGATTTTTTTAAAAATTTTTTTAAAAGAAATAAATTATTGATTATTTAGTGGAGCTGGCAAAACCACTCTTTTAAACGCGTTAAATTTTCGCAATTCAACACGTTACATAATAAGTGGAAAGATCAAATTAAATGGAAAACTGATAAATGGCGATGAATTGTCAAATCGCTGTGCATATATTCAGCAAGATGATCTCTTTATTACAACCCTCACTGTCAAAGAACATCTCACATTTATGGTTTATTAAATTAATATCTTTTTTAAATTTAAATTTTTTTTCTAAAATTAAAGGCTATGCTAAAAATGGGCTCAAACTTTTCCAAAGAGCAAAAGATTGAACGAGTTCATGAAATAATTAGAGAAGTTGGATTCATTTTTATATTTTAGACTATTTTCATTTGTTTCTAAATTAAAAATTAGTTTAATTTAGAAAAATGTAAAGATACCAAGATCGGGGGGATTAATAACAAGAAGGGAATATCTGGTGGAGAAAAGAGGCGTCTTTCTTTTGCATCTGAGGTAAACTTTTATTCAGAATTGGCAAATTTTCTATTTTGTTCGATCTAGATTTTAACTGATCCTCAAATTTTGTTCTGTGATGAACCGACCTCTGGTTTAGGTACATCTTTTTTGTTACTTAAAAATTGTACATTTTTATTCCAATAGATTCTAATATGGCTTTAATGACTGTTCAAACTTTGTCCAACATGGCAAAAAAAGGAAAAATTGTTGTCTGTACCATACACCAACCGGCCAGTCAGGTCTTTGACAAATTTGATAAGTAGTTTTAAATACTTAAGGAAATTCAATCAAATGGATAAAATGGACTTATTTATTTTTAGATTATGCTTGCTAGCTGAAGGTAAAGTTGCGTATTTTGGCGAGCGTGAGAGTGCACTTGATTTTTTTAAAAGGTAATTCAGAATTTCATTAAAAATTGATTTTTATATAATTTATAATTTATTTATTAATTTAAAAGTATATCTTACGAATGTCCACTAAAGTACAATCCAGCCGATTTTTATATTGACATTTTGGCTGTCAAACGAAACAAAATAAGCAACATGAACAATCTACAAGTAATTAGTTCTAAATGTTTAAAATACTTAATAAATCAATCTAATTTGAGTTTTAATTTTAAGGCTATTTGTGAATCGTACGAAAAGAGTACTTATCATCAAGAAACATTGGAAACTTTGAAGCACCTAGATGAAGAATACCGTAAATTTGACAACCCTTATATGGCAAAAAGCTCTCATTATGGAAAAAGGTTAAATTGTAAACAAATTTACAAGATAAATATTTTAAATACCTTAATTTTGATTGATTCTAGATATGAATCATCCTATTTTACCCAGTTTATTTGGCTATTTTGGAGACAACTACTGAACACAATTCGAGAACCATTGGCAACTAGAATTTTGATTGTTCAATCAATTGTATTTAAAAATATAAATAAAAATTGATCTAACTTTTTAATATTTAATTATTAAACAGGTAATTGGATTATTTTTGGGTTTTACCTATTACCAACTCGGTTTCGATCAAGCTGGAATTCAAAACAAAAATGGACTTCTATTCATTACTCTTATGCAATCATGTCTAAGTTATTTATTTGGCGCAGCTAGTGTAATCCTAAAGTTAAAAATAATTTTAAAACCTAATTTATTAATTTAGCAAATTCATTATCAATGGCAAGTGACATATCGTGACTCGAAAAATCGAGTCTACTCAGTTTTAATTTATTTCATTGCCAAAATATTTTCAGAAGTAAGACTTAAACTTTTTCTTAATTAATTTTGAATTTATGACTTATGAATTGATTTTTGGTTAGCTTCCTCAGAATATTATCTTTCCTGCTCTTACAATAACAATAATTTACTGGTTGGCAGGAGTTCACCCGGATGCTTCGGTCTATTTCACCATCTTATTTTTGCTTATAATGGCATCAAATACAGCTGTCGGGTTTGGTACATTTTTGGCCGTGATCACTCCAAATCTGGACGCAACAATAGGCCTAATTGGCCCTACTTTTTTTCCATTGCTTATTTTTTCTGGTTTTTTAATAAATTCAAAGTCGATCCCGGTATATTTTGTCTGGATCAAATACATATCATGGGTTTATTATACAAATGAGGCTGTTATGATAACTCTTTGGAGCAGAGTTAAGGAAATAGAATGCAATGGCATGGTAAATTTATGTATCAAGAATGGACACGAGGTCCTTAAGCAGCTTGCGATGGACGAAGTAAAATAAGATAGCTTTTAATTGAGCTGAGTAATTAATTTTTTATTTTTAAGAAAAATTTTTATCTCGACGTTGGCATGCTGATTGTGATGGTTCTTTTTTGGCCGACCTTATCTGCTGTTATTGTTTACTTTAGGTCAAAAAAATAGCTTTCAAATCGAGTATTTCTTTAGGAAATCATCGAATCTTTATTTATTATTTATTTATGTTTTAATAAAAAAATAAAATTATGTCGAAACTCTAAAAATTTTTATTTTTATCTGATCTAAAACAGACAAACCCTAGATCTCTAACTTAAACTTAAAATAAAACAACAAAATTATCTCTTAATATCAAGTTGAATTAATTTAAAAAATAAAGCCAAATTTTCTTTTAAATTGGACCTGTATTTGGTTGCATGATTGATAGTAAAGTATTTATATCTTAAGGTAAAATAAAATAGTAATTATTGATTCGATTCCCCAGTTGGAATTGGATCCATTTAAAAAAACAAAAAAATTAATTATTTTTTTCTTGAGGTCCTGACAATCAATCTTGGTAGAAATTTTTGCTTGATTAGCCAAATTTAATTGTTGTCTGGTGTCAGCTTCTGAAACCATTCTTTACTTTTCTTTACTTTTAATTAAATAAAATTCTCAGTCAAGTCAAGTATTTTTTAAGATTTCCTTTTTTAATTGTGACACTATTCAAACAAACAAACAGCAATTATTTATTCATTGAATAATTAAGCTGGCAATGGCAAATAGTTAATAATAATCAAAGAATGAGTTTTCTAAATATTGCATTAGCCTATGGATTCAAATATTATTTTTTAGCATAAAAGTACTTTTCGACACCAGTTAAATTTCAGCAAAAAAAAATCGAAGTTTGATATACTCAAAATTGGAGAATAATATCTCAAAGGAAATAATTCGAGCTTAAATAATTTTAAAATAGATATGCAAATAAATTATTTTCATTAGAAAAAATTTTCATACTCGCAATATATTAGAAATAAATTAAAAGACATTATTTGAGTCCCGGATGAATCGATTATATTCTAAGAGATGAAAAATTTCCTTTTAATTTTAAGCGTTTTTTGGTGTATATTTCTCCCAAACAAATGTGCCAAAGTACCAAGAAATATAAACCATTCGTCTGAGTTTTCGCTGGACTATGTCAAGTCGCTACTACAGCAAGATGATACCGAGTATTCACCCAGTGAAGAAAGACTCTTGAGGTATCTGTTTAAATCCTACAATCCGAATATAATGCCCCGCGTCAGCGCCAACGAAAGCTTAAAACTGTATTTCGGACTTGCTCTGGGACAGCTAATAAATGTGGTAGGGTTTCTCGTTTTCGAAAAATGTGAATATTTTTAATAAAAATTAAAAAATTCAAGTACGATAAAGAACAAGTAATGAAAACCAATGTTTGGCTTCACATGGTATAAAATTCATTTACATTAGCATAGATATTAGTTTGTTTTTAAGTGGTGGAATGATCCTTATTTGCAATGGGGACACATGCCAGAATTTAATCACATCATTTCAATACGTGTGCCTTACAAGCAAGTTTGGACACCTGATATTATTCTATTCAATAAGTATGTAAAAGTTAACCTAAAAAAAGGCCCGAGTTTATTCTAAAAACCATGTTTTCAAATTTATTTATTACATTTTTCCATTGATTCATGAAAATCTATCTAGGTTGATACTTTTTCCATAAATTTTCTTATGGTCTAATGTATTGTTGTTGTACCGTGATTCAGAAAGTTATGTTAATAGCTTAGATCATTCAAAATATATTCTTTTCACTTTGCCTGTTCAAACAGTAGTTGGTAAATTGAGGCTAATAAGAATAGATCCAATCAAATAAATAATTTTTATATTCAATTAATTCAATAAATCAATCAATTTTAATATTTTTTTTCTTTCTTTAAAAAAGGGAAAATTTTGATATAATTAAAGATTATTAAAGATAGATTAAAAATTTTTTCATGATAAAAAATTATGCAAAATATTGATTTGTTTAAAATTAGAAAATTCTATAATTCTAAATATTAGAATATTAACTAATTACCAGTAGATACTAAAATTTAACATATTTTATTCAGCGCTCATGGCAAATATGAAGTAAGCTACAAAAGCAATGTGGTTTTGTATCAGCAAGGTGGTGTTTTGTGGATTCCGCCGGCAATTTACAAGTCATCTTGCAAAATTGACGTGAAATACTTTCCATTTGATCAACAGGTCATTTGATCAATTAATTTTCAACTAATAATTTTTTTTTTAAATTGAAATTTAAGATCTGTGAAATGATTTTCGGCTCTTGGATCTACGATTCCAGTGAGCTTGTTTTTGATTATTTTGAAAACATGCACCACGCTGATCTAAATGATTATGTTCCATCAGGAACATGGGATCTTGTCGAAGTTCCTGCTAAAATTGAATTTTACAACCATACCACTACTAATAAAATGAAAACATTGATGATTTACAAAATAAAAATGAGAAGAAAAAGCTTATTTTATACAGTCAACATTATTATACCAACATTTTTGATCAGTTTTCTGTCAGTTTGTGTATTTTATTTGCCAACCGATGACGGAGAAAAGATAACCTTATCTTTGGGCATGTTGTTTGCTTTGGGTATGTATCTTTTAAGATTTAAAATAATTGATAGCTAATTTGAATTATTTTATATTTATTTTTTATTAAAAGCACATTATATAAATTGCCTTTATTTTGTATTTAATTCTTGTTTTTTTTACTATACTTTCAATCAAAATATAATTCATATAAAAATTTTCTTATTTTATTAGTAATTAAATATCATTTAAAATAATTTGAGAGTTTTTGACTATCAAATCAATAACAAAGGTCTTGACACACATGATAGTTTAGTGACTCCATAATAAAAAATTAAATTTATTAAACAGAACAATAATTCAGTAATTAATTTAGCTCTTATGATTACTTTTTGATTTATTAATTTATTTAATTTTTAATTAATTAAATTCTTTTATTAAAGTGGTGTTTTTTTTATTGATTTCCAAAATAATACCTCCAACAAGTATAGTGGTTCCATTGATCTCAAAATATCTCTTATTCACATTTATAATGAACATATTAAGCGTTCTAAACACATGCATCACAATAAATTTTTACTATAAAAAACTTAAAATTGATCATCTACCTATATCTATTCGGCTCCTAGTTACGGACTTTTTACCACGAATTCTTTTTATGAAGAAACGAAAGAAAAATAAAATAAACAAATCGCTATTAAACGATATTGATTTTGGAAAAAACTGCTTAAAATCAACATCTTCGGAGTTCAGGTTAAACAAAACCAACTCGCCAATCATA
>JAESIW010000137.1:2574597-2596449 GCA_016802295.1 Brachionus rotundiformis
GATCCAAAATAAAAAGAAAATTATATTTTTGCCTAAAATCAAAAGTATATGAATAAAAAAGAGATAGGTTAAAACTTATTTTTATCAAATTGAAAATAAATCAAAAAATTAAAAAATCTAAAATTAAAAAATAAATATAATTTTAGCAAAACTTGATCTCTCTTCAATTTAATTAACTTTATAAAAAAAATTATTATTTTGATTAAAAAAATTCTCTACAGTCTTGCTCTTGATTTTAAGTCACATCCTGTGTAAAATGTATAAAAACAGTTTTCTAATTATTAAAAATTTTTTAATTGCTCTTAAAAACTTCACTTTTTAAAAGCTAATAATTAATTTGTAGATTTTAACTAATCAATTAAAATTTAGACATGATGCTGACCATGCTAAAAATGAATTTATTGAGCCCGAAACAGCTGAACTAGAACATGAGATAAATTACAACAGAATATTGATTAATGAGGATGCCGAGGTTTGTAGATAAAAAAGCTTCATTTTTTGACAAAAAAGACTTATTTCAATCTTCATCTAGGGAGCTGAGATTGAAGATCTGGAATTTTGTTCACAACTTTTGGTAAAAGCTATGATAATGAGAGAAAAGTATATGATGCTTAGTCAGCAATCATATCCATTTACCACCGCCAAATACTTGAACAAAGTATTCCTGGATGATCAAAATTTGGACAGGCGAAACTCGATATTTTCAGCTGACCAAACTGAGCAAGAATTTTTCGAAAAAAACGATGGTTAGTATTCTGATAAATCTTACCTTTAATTTATCGGCCTGTTTAAAAAATTATCTTAATTTTAAACATTCAATTATCAATTATACTTCTGTTTTTTAAATCTTTGAAGATATAAAGCTAAATATAAAAGATAAGCAAGTTGTCGAAGATGAGAATTTATATAATCAGCTTTGGGAGACAAAAAAAGCAGCTGATAGTAAGTCATTAAAAAAATGAATCACTTCACTAAGAATGAACCAAAGAAAAATCTAACTAATGTTTCTTACACCTTGTTATCAGTGTGTTAATTTACTACCACCCTTGATGTTTCTTTTTGCACTCACTTATCTAATATTTCCGTGTTCTCTTGGACAATTTTTTTAAAAATGCTTTTGATTGAAAAATTTGGCTTAAATCATTTTTTGGCAAATGATAATGATAATATTTTCAAAAACTATTTTTGCACATTTGACTAAATTGAATTTAAATTTTGTCTATCTATTAGATCATCCTATTCATCCACCAGAGACTGAAGGTGACCCATTTGATATTGACTTTCAGCCAAGCTTACAATGTCGGATGAAAATGATCGGAGGAGTCATTCAAATATTCAACGAGGATGGCTCCAAGTTCAGTGATCTTGTCTATCCGGACATAAACATGTTCATTGATGACTACCACTTAATGGCCAATTTTATAAGCAATGGACCTTTGTAATTTAAAAAAATCTAGCCTAGCTTTTTGAAAGTATCTATGGTTTTTGTTTTTTAGGAAAACTTTCTGCTACAGGAGGCTACAATACTTGAAGTCGAAATTTGAACTGCATTGTATGCTAAATGAATTTAAGGAAATCAGCCAACAAAAGTCAGTGCCTCACAGGGATTTCTACAATGTCCGAAAAGTTGACACCCACATACATGGCGCTTCGTGCATGAACCAAAAGCATTTGCTGCGTTTTATCAAGAAAAAGATAAAGACCAGTGGGGATACGATTGTTTTGAACCATCAATCTAAAGGTCCTATGACTTTAAATCAAGTATTTGAAGACCTTAATTTGACCACTTATGATCTAAGCGTGGACAAGCTGGCTATGCATGCTGTAAGTTGTATTCTGTTCTTATTAAATGTGCCATTATCGTTATGCTTCATTAATTGCTTCTATTCAATATTGTTAATTTTAACCAAATAATTTTGGTAAACTTTTTATTTATAGGCCTATTCAAAGCTAATGAGTCAATTTTTGACAACTTCGAGCGTAAGATAAACATTTTCTTTACTTATATTAATAAAAATTCTATCATCTTTAATTTTAAGATGATAATATTTTTTAGTTTTAAGTCTGATTTTTATTTGTGTGGAATATTATTCCTGAATATACATGTATATGTATAGTGGCATATGAAATAATTTATTTAATTTTTATTTAAAATTTTATTTTTATGGCAACAGGACAGAAATACATTTCATCGTTTTGACAAATTTAATGCCAAATATAACCCTCTTGGTCAAACTAGTCTAAGGGATATTTTTATCAAAGTTGACAATGACATAAATGGAGCATTTTTTGCTGAGATTTTAAAAGTAAACTTTGAATAAAATTTTTTGGAACTACTTAAATGTTTTATACTCTAAAGGAAGTTACATCTGACTTGGAAGAAAGTAAGTACCAAAATGCTGAGCTAAGACTTTCGATTTATGGCCGAAAGTATAATGAGTGGGACAGATTAGCTGAATGGGCTGTCAAAAATAAAATGTATTCACCCAACAATCGATGGATGATTCAAATTCCTAGAATATAGTAATTAAAACGAATTCTTCAAAGAAAACTTTTTATTAATTTAATTTTAAATTTAAGTGATATATTTAAAGCAAATAAACTAGTCGATAACTTTAGTCAAATTTTATACAACATTTTTATGCCATTGTTCGAGGTTACCAATGATCCAAGCTCGCATCCCTATTTACACCAATTTTTATGCCATGTAAGTTAAAAGCTTCCTCAAACTAATAAATCAAATCATGTCATTTAAATGATTAAAGGTGTCTGGTTTTGATTCAGTAGATGATGAATCCAAGCCTGAACGAGATAGATTTAATCCAAAGACAGCTAAACCTGAAGATTGGAGCACAGAAGAAAATCCACCTTATGTCTACTATTCTTACTACATGTATGCCAACATTCAAGTATTAAATAACTTCAGACAACTGCGTAATATGAACATTTTCAACTTTCGACCACACTGTGGCGAGGCTGGCTCCAGCAGTCATTTGATCACATCATTTTTGCTAGCTGACAACATATCACATGGTCTTGTGCTAAGAAAAGTACCTGTTTTACAGTATTTGTTCTATCTATGCCAAATAGGTATTGCCATGTCACCGTTGAGCAACAATTCAATGTTTTTAAATTACATCAAGAACCCATTTTATGAGTATCATCAAATTGGCCTCAACGTGAGCTTGTCTACTGATGATCCTTTACAGTTTCATTTCACTAAAGAACCTTTGATGGAAGAGTACAGCATAGCGACCCAAGTTTGGAAGCTGAGTCCAGTCGATATGTGTGAACTAGCTCGTAATAGTGTTGCTATGAGTGGTTTTCCCACTTGGGTCAAGAAACATTGGCTAGGACCAAATTTCAAAAAAGAGGGCGTTCAAGGCAATGACGTCAAGCGAACCAATATTCCTAATATTCGAGTTGCGTATAGATATGATACATGGATTTATGAACTTAACTTGTTGGTTGAAGGTGTGAACAAAAAATTAAGTCCATCCAAACATAAATGAATTATTGATATGAAAAATCAAACTTTTAAATTTTACTCAAATTTTAAACCAAAAACATACTTTAAATGTATTAATTTTATGATTTTTTTTAATTTAATCAAAACTCAATATCAAGGCACTAAGCTTTATTTTGTGTAACAAAAAAAATAGAAAAATAATGAAAACATAAAGTTTTAAGATTGTAAATTTTATCAGTTTTTATTTTAAATTTGAACGTTCTTTATAGTTTAATTAAAGTTTGATTAATAAAGTTTTCTTTTTTGGAAATTTTTTGTTCATTTTCAAATCAAAAAATGGAAACAAACATATGATAGAAAACGATTAAATTCAAAAAAGTATATATCAAAATGTTAAGACCAATTTAATCAGAAATATAAAAAACAAAAATTAAAAACATAGCGTCGATAAAATTTTACATGTTAAATTGTAAAGAATAATTTGAATTGCCACCATTAAAGTAACAATTACCCAGCAATTCAGCTGAATGGAGCTGGAAAGAAATTTAATTTAATTTTTGCCAAGCTTGAACAAAATTATCGAAATGATTATAAATTTTGTTTTAATTTGAATTTGATTTTTTAGTATCGAAATTCTAAAATTTTTAATTTCATACAAGAAACTATTTTTTATTTAAAAAATTGAAAATTTTACTTTTTTTAAGTCATAAATGTATTAATTGTGTTAAATAATTTTGATAATCTTATATTAAAATTAAAAATTTAATTTATTTAATTTTAAATACGAATTTATTACATATTTATTTTAAAAAAGCATTATTTAGGGTGTGCTATTATTTAACCTAAATACTTAATTTTCTAAGTCAGAAAAATTTGCAGATATTTCAAAATTTCTACATTAATAGATAAACATATAAACATATGCAAAAAAGTTCCTAAAAATGAACTTTAGATTTGATTTTGAAAATTTTTAATTTTAGATTATTTTATAATTTAATAATGTCATTGAACTCATTAAAAATCGTCCAAAAATCATCAAAATTTAATCAAAATCTTAACTGGTATAATGCTAATTTTAATATTTTCTTAGTCTAAAACAAACATAATTACATATTAATTTTCACTATTCTTATCAAAATTTAACTTTTTATTTTAAAAGTTTGATAAAAAAATTTGGAAAATTCTCATCTTTAGTTGTTCATCAAAGAAAGTAAAAAAGGTCTAAATTTTTTCTATCTGAAAGATAATTTTCACCCTTAGAATGTCTGAAAGTGTTAACAAGCATTTTGATTTTAATAGAAGATACAGTCCAGTTGGTGATAAAAATGTCTGGGTTGAATTTACTGCTTTAGCAAGAGATTACAAGGCAGTTAATCTTGGACAAGTAATAAAAATTTTTTTTTTATGGTTTTTTTAGAATAAATTTTTATAAGGGGTTTCCTGATTATGACAGTGTGAAATATTTGAATGAGAAAGCTTTAGAATGTGCTAAAGAATCAAGTAATCTTTTACATCAATATACAAGATCTCCAGTGAGTGATTTTAATTATTTATTCAAAAAATAAATTTGACATCTACCAAAGGGACATCTACGTTTGGTAAACGCGATTGCTAGTTGCTATGGGAAATTAACCGGAAGAGAGATTAACCCTCTAAATGAAGTTTTGGTGACTGTTGGTGCATATGGTTCATTATTCAACGCTTTAACGGGTTTTCTATCAGAAGGAGACGAAGCTATTATTATTGAACCATTTTATGACTGCTATGCGCCAATGAGTGTAATCGCAGGAGCTAAATGCGTTTTTGTTCCATTAAAACCTAAAGGTGATAAAGAAGTGACCACATCAGCGGATTGGTCCTGGGATACCAAGGAACTTGAGGCTGCATTTAATTCAAAAACAAAATTAATTGTTATAAACACTCCCAATAATCCCATTGGCAAAGTCTATTCTAGAGAAGAGCTTCAGCAAATTGCCGATCTCTGCATCAAACATAATACTTTGTGCATATCAGACGAAGTCTATGAGCACATCACCTATGATAGAGCTCACATTCGAATTGCTACATTGCCTGGGATGTGGGAAAGAACTATAACTGTTGGAAGTGCTGGAAAAGCATTTAGTTCTACTGGAGCCAAGGTACTGAAATTTAATACAAAAATCAAGGCAAAAATTATTTTAAATAATTTTTAATATTCTCTAAAGCTAGGATGGACAATAGGACCCAAAGAGTTGATCCGTTTGTGTCAATCGGTTCACAATAACAGCATATATTGTTCACCAACTTTTTTTCAAGAAGTCATTGCCCGTTGTTTTGAGTTGGAGTTATCTCGTCTGGAGAAAGACGAATGCTATTTTCGATCAATATCTGCTGAATTGAAGCCAAAGCGAGACCAATTGGCAAAGCTTTTAATTGAAGCAGGTCTCAAGCCTGTTATTCCGGAAGGAGGATATTTCATGTTGGCTGATATTTCAAAAATTGCGCCAAACTTTCATTCGGACGACAAGGAATGTAAAGATAGCAAATTTGTTAAATATTTAATTAAAGAAAAGGTTATTAATTGTGATTTTAATTTATAGATTTTATTATTTTTTATATTCTAAATTGATAGGGATTGGCAACTATTCCACATACTGCATTTTACAGCGATGAACATAAGAAATGTGGAGAGAATTTTATTCGATTCTGTTTTTTTAAGGTAATTATTTTATTAAAATAAATTTTTAATCTTAATTAATTATTTTAATTATTAAAAGGATGAAAACACGCTAGAAAAAGCTGCTGGAATATTGAAAAACTTGCATATTGATTAAATTTTTGAAAATTAATTAATAACTCTTAGGCTTTTCAAAATTAAATTTTTTTAAACTAAAAAAAATAATTCCAAACTCAAATCAATAAAAATAAAGAGTTTTTTATTAGTAATTTATTAGTTTGATCTTCTTTATGAGATAATTTATATTTCTTTTCATATTAGTTTTGATGATTTATATTATTTGAAATTAATTTTATCCTAAGCATAACAAATCAAATAATTTATAATTTTATTTCTAAGCATGATTCTTTTATCTATAAGTATAAAAGAATATCAGTTAAACCTGATTAATCATCTATGATAATTAAAGTAGAGTAGTAATCGAAAAGTAATTAAAAATTGGAGAAATGTCAAATTTTTAAATGACAAATAAATAACAAAGTCTATTTCTAAGGAAGTTAAAGGACTTCTTTTAAAAATTGAGAGCACAAAATTTATTTATTTAGGTAAAAAAAACGCTAAAGAAAATTGGTTAATATTCAGGTTAATTAGAAAAAAATAATAATAAATTCAAATTTTTCCGCAACTCCTACTTTTGTAAGAGCTTGACTTAAAAAAAATTAATTATGTAGAACAATTAAACAGTCATTTTAAATAATTTGTTATAAAATAAAACAAAATTTTAAATTTGATTGTTTTCAAGATTTTAAACTTGTTTATCATGAATAAATTATCAACCATTTAATTAATTTTAATCCTATTTTTATAAATTTAAAATTTGAATTTTTTTGCGAATTAATTTTCAGTTTAAAGGTACTAGGATTGTCAACTTTTTATTATTTGGTCTTTTCTTTTGAAGCATTCAGACTAAATAATTTTTAAATTAGAACATGTTTATTCAAACTCATAAAGCGGATTCATGCCTCCACTTAATAATTATTTTTCTATTAATTATAGCGAATAATTTATGTATATGACTAAGAAAATTGTTTTTAAAAAAATTTAATGGTTCTTAAAAAATAAAACTATTTCTCACTAGTCTTATAAGGCCACTAACGCATTGCCAAATTAATTTGGTAACAAAATTCTATCATAAAAAACAAATCATGCAAAACAACTTTTGGAAATATTCACTCAGGAAAAAATTCACTTTTAAACAAGTTGGCAAAATTTTGGATAATTTTTTCTATATAAAGTAAAGAGTTATATAATCTTTTATGGAAATAAAATTTAAATTTTATTCTAATTAATCTATGACTAATAATTTAAGTTACAAAATTTTGATAAATACATATATCTAAATTGTATATTTAAGTATTAGGTTTAAATTTAAATATTATTGAAATAAAAAGCAATCAGAGCTAAATTGTTCAGATTTAATTGCCTAAGTGATATAAAGCAAATACAGAGCTAGAGCCTACGTTAAATATTTCGTAATATTTTAAAAACACGTCTTTATATTAGTTATAAGCTTTTGCTGATTTTATATGTTTAAAATTCTATTTTTCCGAAATTTGTTACTAAGTTTCTGCTGAAATTATTTTCAAAAATTCATAATTTTACGTAAACGTAAGCAACCTAAACAATCAGCTCGTGCAAATCAAAGACTTGATTGGAATTTTTATAAATAAATTAAATGAACACGAAATTTTAAAAAAATTTTTATTAGAGTTTATATTTCTCCAGATAAAAGCCTTTAGAAAAAGAGAAAAAATTGACAAGTTTTTATTTCATAAAATTAAATTATGAGATTTTTCCGATTACGACGAAGGAGGC
Source organism: Brachionus rotundiformis (assembly GCA_016802295.1). Classification (NCBI taxonomy): domain Eukaryota; kingdom Metazoa; phylum Rotifera; class Eurotatoria; order Ploima; family Brachionidae; genus Brachionus; species Brachionus rotundiformis. The sequence continues at coordinate 2,582,598 of JAESIW010000137.1, forward strand.
TTCAATTATTGTTTTATCTAACAACCGGTATAAATGTTTTAATTGTTCTTGCGGTAATTTATCATGAGAAAATTTTCAATACAATTGATATCATACAAATACCTATAAATGATGAGCTATGCCGGTTTATCCCATTTAATATAAGTAATTGTTTCCTTGATAAAGGTTATTGTTTTTTAGTAAAAATGTTTTTTAAAGCAAGTAAAAGCTTAAATTTGAAAAATCTAACATTGAGCCAAGTTGAGGGCGAGTTAGGTCAGTTATCGCTCAATTATGGTGGAAAGTGGTCACCAAAACCAGAAAATTCACGAAAATCAAAAGTAGCTATAATTGTACCATATCGCGACAGAATCAAAAATCTTCACATCTTTTTGCTTTACATGCACAAATACTTGACCAACCAGAACATCGACTACGGTATTTATTTAGTCGAGCCGCTAGAGTATTTGACCTTTAACAGAGCTCTGCTCATCAATGCTGGATACTTGGAAGCCATCAAAGATGATCCAAACTGGGACTGCTTTATTTTTCATGTAAATTCAATATATTATATAAAATAAATTTTTTTATTTGTTTTTTTTTGCTTAAAAAAGGATGTAGACATGCTTCCTGAAAATAAATTAAACATTTACGAGTGTGACTCAGAGGTACCAAAACAAATGGCAGTCGCCATCAATACATATAGCTATTCGTAATTAAAAATCAATAAATTTTATTTTTTTTAGTTGTTTTATTTTTTCAAAGGACCGATGGCTATTTTAAAGAGAAATACTTCGGTGGTATAAATGCATTTACCAAAGAGCAGTTTAGAAAAATTAATGGTTTTTCTAATTCGTATTACGGTTGGGGCATTGAGGGTAATTAAGTTTAATTAAAACTTATTCAAATAGATTCTTAAAAGAGTTTTTTATTTTTACTAGATGATGATGCAAGAAACAGGGTACTTGAGCATTTTCCCAGAATTGCTCGACAACGACCAGAAATAGGGCGTTACTTTGCTAACTGTCATGAAAAGCAAGAAAAAAACCCTTACAGGTAAATTATTTATAAAAAAAATTTGAACATTACATTTTAATTTTTTCTAAAAATTAGATTTATGCTTTATATGACAGCAGCCTCCAGAATGAAAACTGATGGCTTGAATTCGATAATGTACAAAGTTGTTAAAAAGGAACGAAATAATCTGTTTACACGATTTTATATTAAGTACAAAAATGTGAAAAATTAGTCCAAATGATAAGAGTATAAATGATACAATTTTGATTGTTGATTTGTCATAAACGAGCTATAAAATTATTGTTAATAATAAATATTGATTTTAAATTTAATTTATGCTAAAATAAATTCCATAAATCCAGGAATACTTCCTTTTTGTTGAATAAGTATTTATTCAATAATTATTCTCTCTTTCAAATTAATCAAATAAATTTAAAATTAAATAATATAAGTAATATAAAGCTACTAATTGTGCAATTATTTTGAATATTGGCTGTATTTTAACTCCTAAAGGCAAGAGTTTACCTAAATATTTGATAATTGATCCATCTGAATAAAACATGATTTTTTAATAAAATTTTTTTGCTAAAAAGAAAATTTAAATATCAGATTTAAACATATTTTGGTTACAAGTCAAAATAAATAAAAAGAGTTATGCTTTTATATTCACTTTAGCAAAAATAATTGAAAATAATCATCAATTTTAATTTAAAAAAAGGTAATTTATTAAATTGCAAAACAGTTAAAAATTATATATTTTTTTAGTAACAAAAAACTAATGCAATCAATTTTTTTTGAATGATAAAATTAAGAATCAAAAACACTAAATCCTAACTGTCTAAACTAATCTAAACTGAACAATAAAAACTTTATCTACTAAATTTGATATATAACTATGATTCATAAGAGAATTTATATTTCAATGATTGTTTTTGAAATTCGAATAAATATATTTTTTATTAATTTAATAAAATTGATAAAAATTATTCTAAAAAGAAAGCAAACTCTCTTAAACATTCTAAGTTAGAAATAATTTAGAAAGTTAAAAACCTTTCGTTAAGCGACTAGACTATATAATAGTTGATAGACGATCATTTCATAATAAAATAAAAGAAACTTATATATTTTAATACAATTAACTATCCTTATTTTATTTGAATTAAATTCAATAGAATTTTTATTTTAATGTTCATCAGTTGAAATATTCGGATTTAAATGTCTTATAAAAGCTCCATATAAGAAATATAACTCTGGTTTACTTACACAACTAAGGTTTAAGTAGTTTTATATTACTTTGCTTTTAATAATAATAATTGCTTGAATTTTTTATTTTATTCAAAAAATTTAAATTTGAAAAAAAATTGAGTTGAAATCTAGTTTTTCAAATTTGTCTCTGTTCCTCCATACTCCGAAGCTTTTTTGCCAGCTGCATCTGTACCTTCTGTTACATTCTTCGCCTCACCATGTTCGATCGGAATTTCTCTTTCTTTTTTAGAAGATTCAACCATTTTAGGCAATGGAGCCTCTATTATTAAAATACCATCATCGCTCCATTTCGACTTCAAATCTTCCAATTTTAATTCTTTTGGCAAACTATAACTTTGTGAAAATTCTTTTAAATAATATTCTTTATCAGACTTTTTAGAAAATAGATAATAATAAATTTAGATCAAAAAATATTTCAACTACTTTTTTTTCTTTTTTTGCCGTGATTTTCAATGTATGTCCATGAGTTTTAATTTTAACCTCTTCGGGTTCAAAATCACTTAAATCGTATTGTATTTGAAGATTACGATTGCCTTCATTGTCTACTCGTACAATATCACTCTCTAAAGCTTTTGGTCTTGTAAGACTTGGCAAATAGTTTGGTGGTAAAAGATTCATGGTCTTGTCAAATTGACGTTTTGCATAGTCGAATTCTCTTTCTAAACTTTTCATAAGATTAGAAGCGAGTCCAAAAAATCTGTCTTCAAATGGATCATGACGACCAAAAAAAATTCTATTCTTGCTTGAAGTAGCAGACAAGTTTCTGTATACTTGTGGAGCAATAAATGGCAGTTTCAATGTTTTGATCAATTTTGCATTTTTTAATAAATCTTTCATTGTGATAAATTTTTTATTTTGAAATAAATTTCAAGGTTTTAATAAGCAAAATTTTTTTATTTAGTAACTAAATTTATCCTGGAAAAAAAAAGAATTTATATTTGGAAAAAAATTCAGCAAATTTTTTATTTTAGTCTTGATTCGGCCATAAGGATTAGTTCTGTAATATTTGCTAATTTGATAATGACAATCCTAAGTCTTCTCTTGGCAATATAATTTCTACTGAGTAAAAAATAATTTTATTTTGCATAAAAAATTAAGCTTTTAAATAAAAGCAAGTCTTCATTAAGGTTCATTTTATAACATAGGGTGAATCATAAATTTCGAAATCGGGAAATTAACGCTTTTTAAAATGATTCCAAGCCAGCCTGAATTGCCAATAACTGCATTGTGTATAGTAGCTGACAAAAGCAGATGCCCGGCAAATTATATGCCAATTTATAAAAGTAATGACACAAATAGTGAAACTGACTTGTGGAAAGACAGCATTTTTGGAAAAAAAACAAACCGATATATTTGCTTTACTAAAGATTATCCAATTAATGACGTAAGAATCAATTAATTTCATTTTTTGTTAATTTAATGAATTAATTTTTAATTTTGCATAGACATTTAATGTTATTGAGGATATTAAGTTGCTAAATGAGAGAGAAATTTTGTCCGGCTTTATTCCTATTGACAAATGCTATGATTCAAGTGAAAAAGCCTTCCAAAAAAAAGTCCTTTGCATTAAAGTTTCTCAGAGATTTTACACTCAAACAGCTGTTAGTGATATAATTATATTGATTAAAAATAAAAGACCACCTACAGGATATTCTTACATTGGTGAAATAAATAGTCACTCAATTTGCATAAAATTTTCCCAAATTCCAAATAACTCTCCAACTTATAGAGGTCAATCAAAAATGGTTGGACCTCCACCGATTCCCCCAAGACCATATCAAACACAGACATTCAATCAGGATTCATTTGAAAAGGAATATGTTAACATTTCAAGCCCTAATGAGCTACCAAATGCGATTTCTAATAATCAACAATTTAGTACAATGAAATCTGTATCTTCTATACATAATACATTGAACCCTCTTCATGGAGTTCCGTTTGAGTTAAATCCTGTTTATCAATCTTTGATAAATACTAGTCAAAAAAATGTTTTAATTGTAAATTTAATTATAAAAAATTAAAATCATTTAAATGAATTTTTTTAAGGATGTTGAAAAAATAGACAAAAAATTAGCTTCTTTTATGCACTTTTTAGATAGAGTAAGTCTTGCTTAGTTTTAGAATATAAGTTTTGATTTTAACAAAATTATTTAGATTAATTATGACTTTAATTTGGAGCGTTCTTGTTTGGAAATTTGACAATTTAACAATATTTGAATTTAGTTAGGTTTTATTGTGTTTAATACAAATGAAACAAAATTTCGAACGATAAAATTTTGTATTTTTTTGTGACTTGTTAGTTATTTAATTTTTTTTACAGATTTTGGAAATAAATTTTTATTTAAATTCTTGTTTAATTGAAAAAAAATCTCTTTTTATAAATTTTATTATTTATTTAGATTGCAAAAAAAAATTATCTAGCATTAGCCAGTTCCTTCTGAAGTCTTTGACCATATGCTTTAGAAACAATATTAGCTGCATCGAAAAATCTATCCATGCAATAAGTCAAACATTTCTAAAAAAATTTAAACTAAAATTGGAATTTTTGATAAATTAAAGACTTAATTACTTGTTCAGAGCTTGATAAAGAAGAGCTGGGTTTTTGAATACACATTTTAAAGCATTTCTCACTCACTTGTTGTAAAAGTTCTTGAGCATGAGCAACATCAAGTTGTTGCTTAATATTGTTCATTAAGGCTGCTCTTTCATTTGGACCAAGCGAGCCTTTAGGAGAAGATGATGAAAAGTCCATTTTTTTTCTAAAATCTTTTGAATAATTGTAATATTTCTATTAAATTTAAAATTAAAAGATTTATTTTATAATTAAAGCTATTAACAATAAGTATAAGCAAATATTAGTTAGCATTTTCATAAATTTTTACTGACTGTTCGGAAAAAAGTCTTTTTTCTTATTCAGAAAATTTAAAATTTTATTAAAAAATTAAGTAATCAAAATAAAATTATATTATTTCTAGATTAAATATTAAATAATCAAAATATAAATATTCTTTTAATTTTAGACAAAAATTTAATAGGAAATTTCGAAATACAGAATTGAAAATGTTAAGTTCGTTATATTGTTTAAATTTTTTAAAATCACGTGGTTAAAAAAATCGAAAGGTTATTCAAACTAATTAGATTTTTCTAATTTTGAATTTTTTTCCAATGCCGTGTATTAAACAGCCTAAAAATCTAAAGGCTTTGTGTATATCAAACCTTATTGAAAGTATTGAGCTACATTGGATAAAATTCAAGATAGGTGCTCAAATCGACAAATCTCTTGATGATCCAACTACCAATTTTAGCAAGAAAACTTATTTAATTGGTCCATTTGAACAATTAGACGACTATACTATTGATATGATTTTAAAAAAACTCTATCAATCGAATAATTTTAATAGAAATTTTTTTTGCCTTTGTCTACATGCCCGACTAAGATCAGCAGATTTAAGCTTTATTAAAAAAAAATCGTTTTTTAACCCGCTCATTTGTAACTATTTAGGAAAAAATTGTATTGTAAGTTGAAAAATAATGATAATTTATTTTAATCTTTTTTTAAAGAATTTAACAGAACTAAATTTAAGTGCACTAAACGAGATACAGCCCAAGAATTTGTGTTCAATTTTAAACTCAATGAATAATTTAAAAAAGTTGAATTTATCTCACACAAAGGCTAACCAAGCTGTTTGCCAATTGCTTTCAACCAGTTGTCAAAAATTAGAGGATTTAAGCTTAGAAAACTGTAAATTCATATTCGATGATTGTTTGGATATTCTGACTATGATCCCAAAACCAATGTTTAAATTCTTAAATATAGATAATGTTTCTCTATCAGATGACAAAATCGAAAAATGTTTAGATCTATTTAAAGAGCTTAAGTTTTTGTATGTATCAGAACTAGCTGATCGTATCTGGAAATTTTATAAAAATCAGCATGACGAAAACAAAAATGAAATTATAAGTTTCAAACAATTTAATATAGAAACATTTTTTATTGATAGTGATATTTTGTTAAAGCAGCATCATATGGAAGCACTGGTTTTCACTTGTCCAAAAATAAAAACCTTACGAATAAATTGTGTTGGTAATACAGAATGTTTAAGATGCTTAAATGGGTTTAGTAATTTAACAGATCTTACTATTGCGAATCCATCGCTTTTAACTTTTAAATTTGGTGGACATTTTCTTGATTATATCAAATCTTATGGAAAAAGATTAAAACAATTAACTTTAATTAATTTAGTAGATGTAAATTTACAATGCATTTCCAAATATTGTTCAAATTTGATAAAATTAAATGTTGAACTTATTGATTATTATGAGCCTTGTCAAGACCTGGATATTTTAGAGGATGAAAATATTGTTTTGAAAAATCTAAATAGCCTTTCTATAACCAATATTTGTTCCAAATTAGAAGCTGTACATTTTAATATTGGGACATTCAAAAAGCATTTAATTCAACTTTTACGCAATGGCAAAGTTAAATTTCTGCATTTAGGTGGATTAAATGAGTTGGATGAAGAATTTTTTCAATGTATGTTTTCTACTCATGCGCCAAGAGAGTCTGGTTTTAAATTAATACACCAGAGCATTGAAACTTTGGTATTCAAAGAAATAAATAACATTGGAGCAAGATTGATCATTAATTATCTATTAAATGAGAGAAACTTATTAAAACAAGTTGTATTAACCGAATGTAAAATGATAAGTAGACAAGATTCATTTAAAATGAAGCTTTTGGTTAAAAAAAATAATCTAGATTGTCAGATAAATTGGTCTTGATAAAGAGTTTATATGAAAAGTATTTATTGTTTTTAATTTAATAAAGAGAATTGAAAATTTTTACAACTTCTTTTGTCTAATTTAATTTATTGAGTTAATCTTTTTTGGTTTTTCTTAATGTCAAAAAATAAACAATGACATAAAAAGCTTTAACAAAATCTCTTGATTAAACAAAAAATTTTAAAACATAAATTCTAGTTTAACTTTTTATTAAAAAATATTGTTTTTTTAAGCAAGAGGGGATTTGTATTTGAACTAAAGAACACCCAATTATGTATATACACCCAATTAGGCATAAATTTTTATTTAAGTATCTGTGACAAACACGTGATTTTTGATTTGGTAAATGGTTTTACAAACTTTAAATTCATTTTAGATATAAATTTTTCTGACATTAATTTTTTATTGAAATAGAATAGATTTCATAGATTATTTTTTATATTTTTACATGAAAAATACTAGTTAATCATAATTATATATTGAGATTAAATCTAACAATTTTTTTGAAAATTTTTAGAGCTAAAATTCTAAAATAAATCACAAAATCATAATTTTAGTAATAACTTATTTGATAATATGATGATATTAGTTAATTCAAATAAATAGTTTGGAATAAACTGCGTATTTTGTTGAAAAAATCATCATTTATAAAATTGAAAATCTTAACTCTAGTAAAGTAATAAATTTTTTAATAGAGAATTTAAAGTCATTTTTGTTCAGCTAAATTTAACAATAAGAATTTTAAACAAAATTTTCAAATGCTTTGGATCATCTTTTTTCTCAAAAAAATCCAAACATACACATTTTAACAAAGTCGAACATTTCTTGAAATCTATATATGTCTATTATGTTTCTTTCAGCAAATTAGTTAAGAACCATTTTGAATTTTACTATTTTCTCATTTTTATATTTAGGAAATCGAAGAGCATATATAGGCATATATTGATTCGAATAGTAGCCCAACGTGAAATCTTAAGTCTAATAACATCATTCGCCGAACATTCAGCATAATATTATATTGTTATGGAAATTGCATGTTTAATTTCTGCTAATTAAAAAATATTTAATTAATTTGAATCATTGTTTAAAAGTATCCATAAAATTAAAAATAAATAAAAATATTAAAAAGCTTTGTTGAGAAGTTATAGTTGATAATTTATTAATAAAAGTAGATTTTTTTAAATTGTATAAATCGAAATAATTTTATTTATATAGTTGTTCTTTCGGTTTTTTAACAGGATTTATCTAATTATTTGATGTAAATTAATTATTCAGTAGCCAAAAAATCAAAGTTTACGAACAGATATTCTCTTTCCATTAATATAAATTTCATATAAGTATTTTTAGTCGTAAAATTTGAAATAGATAATAAGAGATTTTCTTTCAAACGGAATGACATGGTTTTCAAATTTTTAAGCGATACTTAAAAATTCGATTTGTAAAAATTAAAACAAAAATATTTTTTATTATAATTTTTTATTTTGACAAAATTTTCCTAAAAAAAATAATATAGAGAAGAATTAGTTTTTTCTCTAAATAAAATTAAAAAAAAATTAAATATTATTCCTAGAGAGTTTTGACAAATAGTATAAGAGAGGAGACGAGGAAATATACGAAAACAAAATTTAAAATTAAATCATCAACTAAAATAATAACAAAAATATTAATTAAATGATAATTTTTACATTTTTAATTTTTTTTTTAAATTTTTGCTGTCCTAAAAATAAAAATATATCTCAATGGTATACAAAGAAATTTACAATAATATTGTGGCTTAAATAAAAAAAATGAGGCAAACAAAACAAAACATTCATAAAACACATCTAATCGATTACCAACATTATCGATTGAACCAAAAACTAGCATTTTGTTACCAATATTTCATGGGCCACTAATGAACAGAAAAAAATCATAAAGAAACATTCTATCTATTTATTTTTGCTAGTGCCGTGTTTCTGGCAAACACTGGTCAATTCTCATCATTACTCCTTATACTGTTATTATTCATCATTTAAGTTAAGAGTTCGCATTTAATAAACAATCGGTCGATCGGTGATAAAGGATGAAATTGTTTTCAAGCAGAAACAACAGCAGGTGTTGTTTGGCTTGTGGTTTGAGATGATGGCGAGTTGGATGTTCGTGTTAGGTCCGAGCTAGGCGATGAGTCACTGCGATTAGTTAACAATGCTGGCTGTGACAGACTCTGCGAAAGACTTTGCTGAACAGCGGCCGCAGCTGCAATTATGTGATACGGATGATGCAGCAGTGATGTTAAATTTGGATCATTGTTCAACGGAGGAGGTGAGGAGACCTGTTGGGCAGGCAAGTGTTGATTTTGTGCGTAAAGGTACTCGTTTTGTTGGTTTTGGTTGGCGTAGAACATGGGAGAAGTGCTAGGATTACGCGAGCTTCTCTGATGCTGGGGACTGTTGGTCAAGCTGTTCGCTGAGTTATTTGAGCTTGTGCTTGACGACGAGGATGCCGATGACGAAGTACAGTCTTGCTTTATTGATGGCGGCGGTGTCAATTGATTCGAATAGTAGCCCAAATTTTGCAGATTATTGGACATTAAGTACTGGGAATTTTGGTGCACTGGTGTGCTAGATTGGCTCTTGTTGGCATACAACTGATTGTAAAGTGCTTGACTAGCAGTGTTTGAATTTGACGTTGTTTGCAAACTCGTTGGTGTTTTTGGCTGACTTATTTGATGGTAATTTTGTTGCTGATGTTGAATATGAGCGTTGGCAACATAGCCAGGCTCGAGTAAATTTTGTTCGCCTTGCCATGAGTTTTGATAGGCAGAGTGATGGTGCATATGATGCTGTGGATTGATTATATGCTGAGGAGTTTGATTCGGATAGGTTTGATTATGTTGAAATTGTTGATGTGAAAAGCCATGTCCTGCTTGTAGTGAAGTTTGACCATGATGAGCATGCTGAGGAATCGAGTGGTGGATCAAATGAGTGGGCGCTACTTGAGCCTGGTGTTGTTGTTGTTGTTGTTGCTGTTGCTGCTGCTGTTGTTGTTGCAAATAGGCATGATGGTTGCTGGCGAATGTTTGATGATTTGAGTGGGCGTTCATGACCAAATGGTGATGCAGACCATGATGATTAATTTGACCATTTGGGCCATTGGTAACACCAGACGACAACGAGCCCATTTTTTCTTTTTTCATGATTGATTTGTTTTTTCTACGAGGCCGGTACTTATAGTCCGGATGCTCCTTCATGTGCACGGCTCTGAGTCGCTTGGCCTCGTCGATGTACGGACGTTTTTCGTCCTCATTGAGCATTTTCCATTCGGCGCCTAGACGCTTGCTAATCTCAGAATTGTGCATTTTGGGATTCTCTTGAGCCATTTGTCGCCGCTTGCTCCTTGACCAGACCATGAAAGCATTCATGGGTCTTTTAACGCGCTCCAATTCGGCACTTGACATCGACTTGGTCGCATTTCTGTGCATTATCTGTGCACGAGTGGAGCCATGTCCTCCGCTGCCGATGGAAGAATCGTTGGGAGATGGAGACGATGAGGAAATTTCGCCTTCACCATGCTCCTCGTCTTCCTCGTCCTCGTCATCGTTCATCTCGTCGTCAATGTCATCGCCGTGCTTTATGGTCTCAGCTGCTGCCTGAAAATGTGGATCACCTGCGTACTGCAAGAATTGCTGCTGATGTTGATGCTGCTGTGAATGATGCTGAAAGTGATGGTTGACCAGATGCTGATTGTAATGACCTTGACCGTACGGTGCTGGCTGTGAGGCAAAACTTTGCGAATAATTCTGAAGCATCATCTGACCCATTAGCGGACTTTGACTCTCCAAGTCGCCATTTGCCACTTGACTTGCGGGCACCTGGTTGCCACCCCCACTGAACATTGCGACCAAATTGCTAACCATTATTTTCTATTGTTATCAAATTTCCCGAACAGTATAATAATTTTCTATTCTTCAACAAGCTTTAAAAAAAAAACAAAAAATTTATTTTATTTTATATTTTTTAAAGTTAATCAAAAATATATATAGAATTAGAAAATTTTTAAATCGTTTTCTCTAGTATAACTAATCGAGTTAATGTGTTTAATTTAGTGCTTCTAATTTTAGATAGTCTAAATTCTTGGGTCTTGGTGCTTTTTTAAAAGAATGAGAGATGTATAATTTATATAAAAAGAAAACTGTGATGGAGAGAACTAAGTCAACGGGCTCATCCAAGAGAGAGATGAGAGATCGTCATACGAAGAGAGAATTTTTTTCTTGCATTTAGCTTTCAAGTCAAAACTACGTTTTTTAAATTTGGATTTTAGATCTTGCTTTTCCACACTAAAACAAAAAAAATACTAGAACCATCACAATACTTTTTTGCATTTTATCTTCACATAGATTTTGATATATAGATAAAAAATTGAATCAAAATCATCCTGTGTAAAACAAAAAAAGGTAAATACTGGAATCGAGTAGTCATTCAGTGTTTATTTATTCGATGGCTAACTGAATTACTGGGCTGGACCGTGTCACCAACCAATTAACTTACTCCGATGCGTATAGGCCCTAACGAGCCTAATTAAGAAAATATTTGATTGGCTTAGTACAAACTAAAGTGCTTTATTAATTAATCTAAGTAGAATGGCTCGGCTCTCATTGGCTCGAGCTCATTCTTAATTATTCATGTCGCTAAATTGGCTTGTAACCAATTAAAAAATCGGCTTGAACAAATCATGAAAGATTCATGCCTTTTAAAATTACACAATCCATAAATCAATCTTTTCTCGATTGATTTTATGCATGTGTTTATCTATTTTTATAATCTTAAATAACTAATTTATTCCAAGCTGTACTACGCTGTATGTACCCGGCCTTATAAACAACACTAAATTCCAGAAAGAATTTAGCTGGTGTCTCTGTCAACACAAATGCATACATAACTTAATATTCATGAGTTTGGAGAGAAAAAATAGCTGAAGAATGTGATAAATATTTGATACCGAGAGAGAGAGAGAAAGAGACAGACAGAGAGAGAGAGTGAGGAAAAGGTGACAATTGAACATTTTTGCTCACCACGAGCTCGATTTGCATGAATTGGAAATTAATCTCGCAACATCGCATCTTGATCACGAATAAGGCAGAGTGAGTCGTGGCAAGCTAAATGTCGCCCAACTAAGATCAAGCCAAGTTTGACTAAGGCAAAATGTGATATTTAATTTAATCCGATTTGGATTTAGACCACATTAAAGGGTCAAGTGTGGCCTAATTAACTCGGCATAGTAGTCGTCAACCTAAAGTTTCGAATTAATGGAATTTTAGGTCTGTTTCATCTAGCCGCTCTTAAGTCATATTCATTAAGGTGTATTGTTTAGTTGTTCATGCTGCGAGTCTTTTTTTTTATTTTCTTAAAACAAAATCTAATGAATGTAAACTTGAATAATGTTTATATTTTTTAATACTACAATAATGATCAATGAAATCAATGGGGATCGATCAATTGCATAAGAGATAAGGATCTAATTTACACATTGGAAAATATTCTCTGCCAACACTTACGCACATACACACACACACACACACACATACCAAGCGATGCAGTGAGAGAGCAATAGACAAATAAAGAAAAAAAATTGGAAATATTTTATCTTGATCTTTCAAAATTCCAAGTTATCTGATCTATTTTGAGCAAAAAATTATACAGCAGAACTAATCGAAAAAAATTCAAATAGATAACTTTTAAAATAATTTTTTTCTTTTTTTTTCTTGTTAATTTAATAAAAATTATCATTAATCATTTTTTTTCTTTTCTATGCCTATTTGAAAATAAAAGACCTAGCAAATTATGGATGCTATGAAGAGTGACAAGGTGCTTTTGACGAGTACTATTGTGTAGCCGCATCTAGTTTCCTATAGTTAATTAAATTACGATTTCATAGTGTTGCACATTTGCGTGCTCTATTAAATTTATCTCGCCAGGACTCTTTCCTTATCATGATAAGCATTTGTCTAACAGCTTACAAGAATAGAGAGAGAGAGAGAAGAAAAAACAACAACAACACCAAAATCCAGAATTCCTAAACAAAAAACATTTACATATAATTTCGAATATTAAACAAAATCAAGATTTTAAATTTAAATTTTATCGTCGACTTGCTTCGACACCTAAATAAGGCTTATAATCAAAGTATGACTCGAAGCTCTATTATTTACTGATTTTAAATTTAAATATTAAAATTAAGTGTTTTTTTTTCTTATTCATTAGAGATACTATATCCAAAGGTAATAACATAATTATAACTTGATTTTAACTTGTTCATGGTTTAGAGCTACTGTTATTCTTATTGTCGAAGTTAATTGAATTTGTAGAATAAAATAAAATAGAAAAAATAAAGAAAAGAAATTCTATCTGACTTAAAAACTTCTTCGGGGTGATATACTGAAACAATTGTTCTGAGTGCCTTTATTGTTGGTACAGCCCGTTCGGGCCTACTCCAAACTTAATTGTCCTGGAGCCAAATGCTGCTATTAATTGAAATATCGACAATATATTTCAAGCAATTAAAAGTGAATTTTGTTTTACCATATAAAGAAAAAAATAGGACCCTTGTCATGCTCGAGTTAATGTGACTTGCATCCAGGCAGCCATTTTAGCACACATAAAAAAGCGATCTGGTTAAATAATCTACGCATTTCTGGTTAATTAAAATTCAGTCACAATTTAAATCAAGCTGAATTTATGGCGGAACCAAATGCAGCTTCCTGGTTATATAATTAAAATTTTCTCTATATAGCCAAGATCTAAACAATGCTAGAATATTTGGTTGTAGACTA
>JAESIW010000137.1:2601746-2699942 GCA_016802295.1 Brachionus rotundiformis
TTAATTATTAAGATTGCTTTTGTTTGAAAATTTGAAAGAAAATTCAATTCAAGATATAAAAAAATATAGAAATGAAAGAGTGAACAAATGCAGCTCTATTATAACGGTACAAGGATCCTTGAATTGCTTGACAAATGAGAAATATAAAGAAACGATGTCTAATTGTTCCATCGTGTGTAACACAAAAAGCATCTCTGGAACCACTTTTGTGAGGAATTAGTGGAAAAAAACAAAGCAAATTCAGAGAAAATAGAAATAATAAAGAAAAAATAAGCAAAGAACAATTCATGTTGAAGTTTTTTTTTTATTTCAATTTTAAAAAATAAATAAGAAAAGAATTCATTGATTTTTTTTATTTTTTTTATTTTGAAATGCTTCTTATTGTTAAATTAAAACAAAAATAAAATATAAGAAAAGAGCTTATTCATTTCAATTGTAGGTTTATGGCTACCCTTAATTATATTTGATAGAGCTGGTATTTGATAAATAGCTTTAATCTTTCTAGTTTTCTGAATACTTTCATTTCGAATTTAAAATTCAAATTTTATAAAAGAATAGGTTTTGAAAGAAAAATATTATTTTATCATAAATGATTTACATTCAAGTATTGAAATCAAATAATAGACATTGGGACATATTAAAGAAAATTTTCAATCATTTTCAAATCAATCAATTTTTGGATAAGATAAATTGAGACAGAAAAAAATGTGTCAGCTTTATTTCATAATTTACAATTAGGATAAAAAATTAAAATTTTTCCCAAGACTAGGATTATTTATAGATTTTAATTAATTTTAAAGCTTTATTTTTTTAAAGAATTGTTAAACTAGATATTTGAATACTTTTAAGTGTTTAGACAGAAGCCGGCAAAAATTGCAAGAATAAACCATTTGTATAATCCGGATTTTTGAGCATATTTGGCTAAGAAAACACTTATCAATTAACTCCTGGCTATCAAGTAAATAGTCTACTATTAAAAATAAATATTAACAAAATTTATTAACCTCTGTTTATAAGGTAAATACTCACATTGCTCATATTTGTTTTAAAATTCAACAAAACGATATGTTTACTTTTAAAATCTTGGATGTTTATTTTGATACTATTTAGTCTAATTCAAGTTTACACATACATTTTTTGTACGGAAACTTGGATGAATAGATAGGAAAATTCCAGCATTTTGAATTTATTTTATGTAAATATTTAAATTGATGCAGTTAAATATTCATATACAGGTGTATAAAAAATTAAAATTAAGATCAAATATTTTATTTGAAATTTAAATAAAGTGATTGAAATTAAAATATTTAAGAAAAATTTTCAACAATACCAACTAGTCATCTTCAGAATATCTTCGTGACGATCTGGTACTAATTGGATTATAAAAGTAAGATAAAGAGCAGAAAAAACACATGGCAGTTGCAACATACAGCGCTGAAAATGAATGTGGCTTGTTATCGGGCACTTCTTTTTCAACTTTATTGGTCACTAAATGAAAAAATTATTTTTAAATTAATTAATCTTAGATTAAAGCTCTGATAAACATTTGTGCCTCTTCCCATAAAGTATAGCTCTAATAGTTCTTTGTTTAATAGAACTTCAAAAAAATCATTTAAGTGACTAATTTAAGGTAATAAAAGCCTCCAACTGTGTATTAATTTAATATTTGAATTCCAACTGTTTTATTGATTTTATTAAAAAATATTTGTTTCCGTCTTTTGATCTAAATAGTCAATAAGCTCTGAAAAAATTACATGCTACTATATTTTGAGGAATTTTCGGAATTTTACAAAAATTTAATATAAAATTTCAAATGAATAGAAATAAGGTCACTTCATTCCTTGAAGTAGTCTGTCATATCAACCGAAAAAAAATTTTACTTACGTTTAGTTCGAATTTCATTAGCATAGACAGTGGCGTATACCAGTATTATAATTGAAATTAAAAAAACTAAAATTAATCAATTTAACACTCAATTTGATTAAATTTCATTAAATTAAAATCTACCATTTATCATCATCAAGAAACCAAGCAATTTTTGAATCATTGGTTTGGCTATACTGGCCAAAGAAGTAAAAAGAGTTATCAAAAAAACTGATCCCATGATCAAATAAGACGTGATTGTAATAATCACTACCAAATTTACCACTTAAAATATTAAAATGGTTAAAAGCTTTAAATTGTGTGTTCTTTTTTTTTAATTTTTAATTGTATAAATAGATAATTGAATTTCTTAGAAAAAAGAAATTAATAACCATTTGATTAAAATAATTTAGCTAATTAAAATCAAAATAATTTGAAGAGTTTCCTTTTGAAAATATTGAATTCTTGTTAAAGTCAATTTCGATAACAAGAAATTCAATAGACCCAAGCAATATCCTGAAGATAAAAACTAAAAAATACCTTTAAAAAAAATGATCGTATTAATTTTAATGTTAAAAAAATTCGTCCAAAAACAAAGCAAATATGATTTTGTAAATGAAAAAGTTGAGCATTGGTTTAAAATATAATCTTGAATACAGCTTATTTTGTCATCATAGAATATTGTTGTTTTTAGTATGCCAATTCCTTCAAGAATGCATGTTGCTATCAATGAAGAATATGAAAAATAAGTTATCACTTCACTTAGACCCATTTTTGATTATAGATTTTTAAACTTTTAATTGTCAAATTTAAATTGATAGAGATAAAAAAAATTAACAAATATAAAAATTTTATTAATTAATCCACAAAAAAATATCTCTATTAACTACCAAACAATAAATTAAACGATTGATTCATCGTTTGGAAAAAAATTTGTTGGTTCGGCTTAGTCAACAATTTACATCATATACAAACTGGATTTATTTTTACTCAGTCATCATAAGATTTAGAATCATTACAACAAAATAAAATAGTTGTCAGAAAATAGCCAACACAAGCAGCATAGAGTATCCAATATGACCATGAGAATAGAATAGGTGACATATGATCAGCTTTAAAAAATCAATTTAATTTTTTTCATTAAATATAATAATATTAAATTTACGAGTTATTTTAGCTTCCTTTGCGTAGAAAAAAGTATACACAATTATAATTGATACCAAAATCAAAGCTTAATTAAACAATTTAATATATAAAAATATTATTTATTTTAATTGAATTTTTTTACTATTTATTGTTGTGAGAACCCCTAAAAAGAGATTAAGTGATTTTGTTTTGAATCTTTCGACAAGACTGATTAGAAAAAATATTCCAATCAGACCAACTACTCCAATAGATGCCAAAGAAAGTACAACGCATATTTGTAGGGGAACTGAAAAATACATAGATATATTTAAAATTAATGAATAATATTTGATTGATATTATTTACTTGTGTCATTTTTGAATAGATCACTATTCCACCAGTAGCAGCTTGTAAAGGTTTTTACCGAACCATCCAAAGCTTTGGACATGAATGATCCAACTGCATTGATCGAATTCTGAAAATAAGCAAGACCTCCACATCTTTGGAAAATTCCGTCATGAAGACCAGGAGCATAGCGATTAACAACCATAAAACTGGTCAGAAAAGATATAGCTTGGGCTCCAATTGATGCTAATAGAATTATAAATGTCAAAGACGTAACTAAACAGCTCATTTTAAAAATTCTAATATTCTAAAAGTTTAATTTTTCTAAAAGCAAAAATGGATATAAATAAAAATATTGAATAGTTACAACTTTATTTAAAAAATAAGAAAAAACGGGTTAGTAAAATTTGGGTCAGTTATTTGAAGCCTCTTAGTGGATTGTACATCAAGAAAACCAAAGCAAGAATATTAGTTGCTAAGGCTCCGAAGAGTGTGTAATATGACCAAGAAAATACTAGTGTGGTTGATACTCCCGCTACAATAGAAATCAATTAGTTTTAAATGAACTAAAATTATTTTTAAAAAATTTACGAATAACTTTGGTATCCCCGGCATAGATAAAGCTATAAACAATCAAAATGATGAGTAAAATAATTACTTAAATATGAATATTTATCTTATTTGTCCGATTGGATTTAGAATTTTACCATTAGCTAGAAGAGCAATACTCATGGAAGGCTTGTAATTATTTCCTCTTAACTCTGTTAAGTAACCACTTACCACACCGAATAGTAGAGTCAGTCCAATTAGGAACATTGATATAAATGCCAGAACGGTAACCAATTGCAAGGAAGCTTAAAAAATTTTAAGCTTACAATTTTTTTATGGTATATCAAAACTAACTCCGGTCTGTGTTGAATGTGTCTGCGCTCCACCATAGGCACTTAAATGTATACGGGTCTTGACTGACCGGATATACACAACGCTGGAAAATTCCTTCATGCAAGGTCGTAAAGTTACGGCTGTCAATCATGTGGCTGCTTAAAAATGAGATCAACTCAAAAACAAGAGTCAATTTCATCAATAAATAAGGAAGAATTGTCTCAAATGTCAACATTTTTCTCAATTTTTTAAAGCTTAACAAATTAAAAAAAATTAACAATATAAAATAGTTGTAAAATTAAACTGGACTGTTATATATTCAACGATCCTTAGATAGAATTCCTTAAATTTCTTAAAATACAGACCGAACCCTATTAAAATTGGAATTTTTAAATGGTTCTTAATTTAGACATAATGTTATCTATGCTCAATGTGCTTTAAAGCATAGTTAAGAACTGTTTCGAGATGCCAAGGTCTCTAATCAAATAGCGTAATAACTTAATTAAATCAGCAGGGTATAACGTGGCTTAAAGGCATTAAAATACTCAAGATAATTTTCGAAAATTTATTAACTTTGAAAACTAGAACTTTAGAATAAATTAAAAATTGAACTTGAATTAATTTACCTATAGATGAATGAATTTAACGTTATAAATAGAAGATAAATATTCAAATCTACCTGTATGAGTTCAATCGATTTTTTTGACCCTATTTGACACAAAAAATTTTTGTGCCTAAAGTAAAATTAAACTGACAAAATTCTATTTTTTCATTAACTTGTATTAATTCAGGTCTGGTTATTTGATTGACAGTAAAAAATTATTTCCTAAGCTAATTAGTTAGATTAAAGGTTAAATTAAATTAAAAATCAGAATTGGAAAAAATTTTACTCACTTTTAAAAAATGCAGCAATATTTTCTTTAATAAAAATATTAAACTGATAGTTTTTATCTAAAGATGCTAAAAAATTAACTTATTAAATTAATAAATTATAACTATCAGACAAAAATATAAAAAAAATTGATTTTAAAATTTCAAAAAAATTTATAGTGTTTTTTTTTAAAAAGCATACTCGAAATAAATTCATGTCAACTTAATGTATCAAAATTTCAAAATTTTAATTATTAATTAATAAAAAAATGTATTCAGATCTTCAATTAAAAATTAGATAATATTATAAACCAAGTTGATTGATATTTTTAATTCAGCTGTAAAATTCTAATTATATTCTTTTTAAAAGATCAAACTGTAACCAACAAACAGACTCAAGGGATTGACTAACAATTGATTTATTTAAATATAAAAAGGATTTTATTTATTATTTAGTTATTTTAAAAAATTTTAGTAAAATAATTGAATATAAATAAATCAAAACATCAAGTCTGAAAATTAAATTGATATTATTAAGCATTGAGAGCACAGATGTGGAAAATTACATAATCAATCTCTTGATCACAAAGCAATTTATTAATTGTAAATTAAAAGATTACAAGTCTTCTAAATATTTTTATTAAGTGCAGCTATTATCTCTGTTCCGTAATTCAATTTTCATGTGACTAATTAAAAATTAAAAGTTTTTTTTAAAATCAAATTATAATAAAAATTTAGTTATTTATTCTTGAAATTTTTCAATCAAAAATTTGCTAAATAAAATAAGGTGACCAAAATAATTTTGAATATTTTTTTATCAGAATCCGAATTAAGAGAACAAAAAGTTTGTCTAGAACCTTTTATGATTCATTAACTCTTAAGGGGATTCATTAAATGAAAATTTTATTTCATTTTATGTGTTTGGTTCTCGAAAATTGATGAAAAATATACTTAATTTCTCATTGAACATGTATTTAAAAAATTAGAAAAAAAGAAAGCTTATCAATTTTAAATTTTTCATTTTAATTATTCAAAAAATATATCACAGATAATATTTAATTTAAAAATCTAAAAACCAATGAATCTTGATGAAAAATAAACCTTAAGAATTGTATTTTAATGTATTGATTTTAAATAAATATTTAAAAATAAATTTATTATTTCAGAAAACATTTAAAAATTAAAAAAAACATTTGAAGTAATTTTTAAAAATCGTCGTCATCTGATGAGGATGACGATTTTGCTGAATTTTCAAAATCTTCTTCATAACTAATAGAACTTTTTTCTTCCTGGTTTAATTTTTTTTCTTGCAAATTTTCTTCGTTTAATTTTGATTGTTGTTTTTCACTTTTATCATCTTTATTATGTGATATATTTGAAATAGAAGACGAAGAAGATGAAGAGTATGATAGTTTTCTTATTTCCAATTCTTTAGGTTTAATGTCATCATCAAAAGGTTCAAATGGATCAATGTATTCTTCAGTTTTGGTATTTGATTTTTTTGATTTATCTGGACTTGGTGTTCTAATAAGACTTTTTCTTTCTGGCGACTCACCAATTGATTTTTCATTTGATCGATTTGTCATGTTTTCAATAGTATTTTTAGAATTTGATTGTAATTTTTCATTTTGTTCACTTTGAAGATTATCAATTCTGTTTGTAATATCTTCCATCTTTGACTCCTAGACAAATAAGTGAATTTAAAAAAAAATTTTTTACAAAATAATCTTACTAATTCATTTTTTTCTGATTCAGAAGCTTCTATGTTAATTATATCTATTAAATTTTTTTTTTCAGGATCAAAAACTCTATTATCTCTTGGTGAACCAAAGTTAACATGGCTTTTAACTGGCATTAGTGTGTCATACTTTTTCTCAAATGTTGGATGAAATCTTATAGTTTGATCAGTTTTGTTCGTATGATTTGTTAATGGATATGTTTCACCTTGAATAATTACTTCTCTAAAAGCTTGGTGTCTTGATGTAATAGAGTCTAGATGTGCTTTTAACTTATTATAGGCTTGCATTGGCACCATCTGGTTCATGCCTTGCTCTTTTAGCTTCAATTCTTTCATTTTGGCATTTAATGTTTCAGCTTTCATCTTTATTGCTTTTGCATAAGTTTGAAATTTTTTCTTTTTCTTTAATTAAAAAAGTTAATTATTTATAAAATTAAAAAAAAATTGAAGAACACCTTCTCATGTGTTTGTTTAAATTCATTAATTTTTTCTAAAGCTCGATTTAGCTTTGATTGTAAATCTTGATTTTTAAAATTTAAATCATTACGCTCAGAAATGTGGTCAGTTTTAATTTCCATTAGTCGATTTTCATACTCTTCTCTCAACTTTAATATTTTTGATTTAAATTTATTAATTCTAATTTAAATTAATTATTACTCTTTTAATTTGTTCTTTGAGACATTGAGCCTCTTGGCTGTGAAATAAAATTTCATTTTTTAACTTCAAATTGATTTCAGTCAATTCCTGCTCAAGACCAGTATTTGATGATAATTCGGTTTCAATTTTGTGACATTTTCTTGCCAAATCTCGATTTTTTTCCTGTTCTTTTTCCAGTTCGCTGCGTAAATTATCTGAATCGATTATCAAACCTCTTAACCGAGTATTTTCTTTTATTATTTCTTCTCTTTGATTTTCAAATGACTTCAAACGATCATCACTTCTGTCTTTTTCAACCTGAAGCGAACTCAATTTGAATTCAAAATCTTTGTTTAAAAGTTGGATTTTCGACTCCAAGTCTATTCTTTTAATAAAAATTAAAAATATTTTTTCAATAGTATCAACAAATTTTATTTAATCCAATTATTAGAATATCTTAAATTATTGCTTTATAAAATTTAGTTCTATTATAACTTAAAAGAGTTTTTATTTAAGTTATGTTTTATAAAAATTTTAAAATTAAATAGTTTTTTTAATTTTTTTACTAACGAATTCAATAACTTGCCTCCATTAGAATTTATAAAGGATACCATTACCAAATTGGTCACTAGAAAAATTAAATTGAATTTAAATAATTTGACAAATAAAAATTTTGTTTTATATTATTATGAATAATATTATGGTCTAATTAATTTTATAGACATTGTTTATTAATTTTTTAGTGAAAAATCACCATGATAAATATGAAAAAAGATAGAAAAATTTTGAAATAAAGGTTCTAAGTAGTTCTTATAGCAACAAGTTCATATTAAAAGATACCTTTAATTCATATAAGATGTTCATAAGTAGGTGTCATCGTTAGGAAATATCTTATTCTTAAATACTTGATGAGTGAAAATCTTTTATCTTTCTGTATCAGTTTAGAGGCTAATTACTAGATGACCCTTTCGAATCATAAACCACAACTATAAGAAACTTGCTTAGTAGAAAATTGTCCTTTATTCGAATTATTTATTAACAAAAAATGTGTCTTGTTTAGCAGAAAATTCATGTAATCATGAATTTTTCTTGTCTCTAATGGAAGATGAAAAAAAATATTTTTTTTTATTTTAATTTAGTCAAATTTTTGGAATGAAAAATTTTCGAATTGAAGAAATATTTTGATGAACGATCTTTCTTATATTTGATTATATACGGTATTTGGCAAGATTTTTACTTAATTAACTATTATTTTATTTAATTTAAAAGTTTAAAGAAAATTTTTAAATTTAGATTATTATGACCTATTTTTCAATGAAATTTAAAATCATAGATCCAGATTTTCTTTATATTAGTCTAAGCATAGACCATATATAAACTTTTCTGGTATTTGAATAGGAAATCTTATCAACTTTGTTAAAAGTTATTGTTCTTAATTCTGTTCCGAATAAGTATAAAAAACAATAAAGTATATCATAACAGTAAATAAGTTCCATTGAAATATGACAGAAAATACATAAAATTTCAATTTGGACGTAGATTTGTCGATGGGAATATAATGTCACCACACACTTAAGTATATCGCGTTTTATTGACTGATTAAATGAATTAATAGGGCTATTGGTACAAACATAGCCAGGGAGCGAACAAAAAATTTAGGATTTTTTTCTTCGAATGATAACAACTCACATTGTGTTTTTCAAGTTGTGTGCTCATCAGGAATTAAATGTGTGTTGGTCATATTTGAGTGTGAGGTCGTTAGTGACACCCTTTGTCAATTTTCAGTTTATATTATTTTTATTATTGTTATTATTAATGTAAAAAATTTTTTTTTCCTTATTTGGTATCTATAACTAAATCAATTACATAAAAGCACTAACATGGAACTATATTTGTTTATTTAATTTTAAATATAGTATTAAATTTTAAAAAACTAGATTTTCATGTTTTCATTGATAATAGATGATTATCGTAGTATTAATAATTAATCAATTAAATAAATGTTGAAAAAATATAATTTTTAATGTTATGAAAAGTTAAATAGATAAGATAAAAATTAAAATTGAGGGAAATAAAAATCTTGCCATTTATTAATTAGAATTAAGATTTTTAAGTAAAATTATTATTTGATGCATAATTATCTATTGCTTTAGATTTAAATACCTTGAATATTATTTCATCGATTCACTATCTTATAATGAAATAATTCTTGAAAATTATATCACTTACTTTTCATTTGTGAGTTCATTTATTTTCGTCCAATTTTCCTCATTAACTCCATTAATGGTTTTTGTCAATTCTCTATCTTTTTCCTCAAGTAATTTCTTCTGTAATTCAACATTATTATTGGCTATTTCAATTTTGAGCATAAGATCCTGGATGGTATTGTTAAGCGCCTCTTTTTCCCTGTTTCGTTCACCTCTCTCTTTTACCATTTCTAGCTTCAAATTTGCCAAGTCTCTTTTACAATTGTGTTGTACTTCATCAAATTTCAGCTTAAGCGATGCATTTTCTCGCTCGGCATCATGTAACTTTCTGACCGTATTTGCCAAAGATTCTTGCAAATTAACACATTCTTTGTACGAATTATCTGCTTGCTGCTTTAAAGACTCTTTTTCACTCTAAACCAAATAATTCAACATTTAAAAATTAAAATTAAAATTTTGCCAATATTACTTCCAAGACAGAAATTTTAGTGGATAAGTCCGATATTAGTTTGGAGTGATTGCGGACCAAAGAATTATTGTGTGACTCAACGTGATCCAGTTTTTCTCTCAATTCCTCATTTTCTTCAACCAAAGATTTTATTTTAATCTTATACTGGTTATTTTCTCTAATAACCTCTTTGATTTTAAAAGCTTCTGCTTGGTTATTTTCTTGTAATTTTTGTCTTAACACGTCCCTATCTTTTCTTATGGCATTCAGCTCAATTTCTTGCTTTAGCTTGATCTGTTCCAAATAGTTATGGTGCTCTGTCTTTTCATGTTCATTAGCCGATTTTAAAACACTCGATTCCTGTCGGATTCGGCTACACTCTGATTGTAGTTTTTGCAATTCTTGTTCCAATTGACGGACTATATCCTTATAAGGTGCTTCTATCTGCTGACTAAGCTCTTCTTTTAATCTATCCATTTTTACTTCATCCAATTCCTTTTTTAAAAAAAATTATTTTAAGAAAACTAGAGCAAATATCCATTTACTTTGGTTTTAAGCTCTTCAATAAAAAGTTGCTTTCTTCTCAATTCCTGCTGCATTTTGTCAAACATAGCTTTGTATTTGTCCTGCATTATTTTGTTCTCTTCTACCAAGTTTTGCATTTGGGTTTTAAGCTCAAATGTTTCATTTTTGACTCTGGATAAGGTATACCAATTAATATTTATAATTAATATAATAATTCTAATGTGTCTACCTGGTATGATCAGCTTTAAGAACTTTGTAGTACTTTTGTAGTTCCTCATTGGTTTTTTTCTCGTCAGCCAGAACATTTTCTAGGTCTTTGTATTTTTCAGCATAGTTTTGGGTCGTGATTGGATTCAGATTTTCATTAATGTTGTGCTCAGCAAGCCGACTATTGTTGGCTAGTGCAGCAGGTAGTGATAAGATTAAGTTGTCATCAAAATTACTGTTATTACCAATTGTAGACATCATTTTAATAAAATTTTATTCAAAATTAGAAAAAATTTAAACAGGTCAAAATTTTGTAAAATTTCATTAAGGACATGTATTGACTTTAGACTTGAACTAAAACAAAAAAATCAGTTGCTATGGCTATGTAAGCCTAAAGAACAAGAATTGATTTTATGTTAAGATAATTTTTAAATCCGATGTGAATCCATTTTTTAAAATTATGAATTTTCTTATATTCATTTTGATTAAAACTTATATGAAAACTGCTTATTCACCTAAGTAAACCTTTATAAATTTCGTTTAAAAGAGATTATTTTTTAAAAAAAATTTTAATTCATTAATAAAGTTTAAATTAATTTGTTTGAACAAAAATGAGCAACAATCCAGTTCAAGTCAGTATAGAATATTGGTAAGAGACAATTTAATTTTCAATTAATAATTTTATTAATAATTTTTAATAAAAGTGGCGCATGAGGCTACTCATCTCGCTTTAGACAGCTTCAGTATGATATAATACAAGAGGTTTCTAACGCGAGAGTCGAAGGCCGTGTTGGCCGTAGATCGTCCTTTGAAGTGACAATCAATGGCAAATTAGTCTTCAGCAAATTGGCTCAAAATGGATTTCCTTTGTTCGAAAAGATCGTAGAAGAAGTAATCAAAGCTTCTAAGGGAATTGAGGCCAGTGAAGTCACCGAAGTCCAATCGAGTCAATGTGTCATAATATGATTATTTTCTTTTATTAATTTTTTTTAAAAGTTAAGAACTATTTGATAATAAAATTTGAACTATTTATTTCATGACTACTATCGCTAAAAATTTGCAAAAAAAATGGCGATCGTATGATTAAGACTTTGGTCTTTAAGTGTTCGATTTTTTTACCAAAAATTTCTTAATTTTTATTTTTAATCATTTTGGTAGAACTTTTTAAATAAATTTTTTGCTAAATGCTATTATTTGATTTATCTTTTCTACGTAGAGTGTAATTGCTCTAAGAATTAATTTTTACTAGAATTCAAAGAATAAATAATTCTAATAATATAACTTTTTAAATCAAACATAATATTTTACATTTAAAAAATTGGCAATTACTGTTTATTTTTTTTAATTATTCTAAAATGACAAATTATTATGTAGCTATTTGATTTGTTAGTTAAAAAAATATTAAAAATTCAGAATTAGTTTAAAATTTGCTAATTTTTATATATCTTATTCGTTTTTCAAAACATTCATAAATAATTATTCAAATTTTATTGAAAATTTACTTATTTTATTAAATAATTAGTTTTATTCGAATAAAATTAATCACTATTTAGATTACATTTGATGATGAGTTTTACTGGCACTATAGCCATATTAACAGCTTTTTTGGCTTTCTTAATTAGCATAGCTATCCACAAAATAGATGAAGGTAGCTAAACAAAAAATTTAATTTATTGAAAATTATCTTTTAAATTTTAGGTCACATTGGCGTTTATTACAGGGTGATTGAAAGTTTATTAGAATATGAATTTTTTAAATATAGCTTAACTAAAGGGTGGCGCGTTGTTAACATCAACATCAGGTCCAGGATTCCATTTAATGGTTCCATTTATTACCACTTTTAAATCAGTCCAAGTAAAATTCAATCAACAAAATGAAATTAAAAATTAAGAATGAAATTTAGACAACTATGCAAACAGATGAAGTTAAGAATATACCTTGTGGTACCAGGTAAAAAACTCTTTTTATATAGAAAAAGATATTGTTAATTTATTTAAAAGTGGTGGCGTAGTGATTTACTTTGACAAAATTGAAGTAGTTAACTTTTTATCTCCTGACCATGGTATTTTTAAATTATAAAAAGAGATATAACTAAATTAAAGAAATTTATAAAAGTTTACGATACTGTAAAAAAATTTACAGCCGACTATGACAAACCTTTGATTTTCAATAAAATTCACCATGAGCTAAACCAATTTTGTAGCATGCACACTCTACAAGAAGTCTACATCGATTTATTTTGTGAGTGGGCATTTAATTCTCAATTTATGATTATTATCTGTTTTTGTAGCTGATATTGACGAGCATTTGAAGAACGCTTTGCAGACTGATTTAACTACTTTGGCACCAGGGCTCTTCATTCAGGCAGTTCGCGTTACTAAACCGAAAATTCCGGAACAAATTAGAAAAAATTATGAATTAATGTGTTAAATGAAACAAATAGAATTGTTAGACTTATTATTAAATAAATTTTTTTATAAAGGGAAGCTGAAAAGACCAAACTTCTGATTTCAGTTCAACACCAGAAAGTGGTCGAAAAAGAGGCCGAAACTGAGAGAAAAAGAGCCATAATAGGTAAAGAATTGGAATTAAATTAAATAAATAAATCGAAACATAGTTACTATCTTCTTGTAGAGGCTGAGAAAGCTGCTCAAGTTTCAAAAATTCAATTTGAACAAAAAATAATGGAAAAAGAATCAGACAAAAAGATTGCTGATATTGAAGGTAAGAAGTATGGTATAAAAAACAGGATCCTAGTTTCTTTTTAGTTCAGATGCAAGTTAATAAAGACAAATCGCTGGCTGATGCTGAATTTTATAAAGCACAAAAAGAGATAGAAGCCAACAAAGTAAAAACTGTCTTGATTAATTAAGTTTTAAAAGCATATATTTTTTTAAGGCTAAATTGACACCTGAATATTTAGAAATGATAAAATATGAGGCTTTGGGCAAAAACACAAAAATTTATTTTGGAAATTCAATTCCAAACATGTTCAATGATAATTTCTTTAAAAATTCCAGCAAATGAAGATTAACGAGGATAAATCGGAAGTAATTGATAAAATAATTGATAGAACTAATGTAATAATTTATAAACCTAGTATTTATTACAAAATTGGTATTATTTTATTTTCGAATATTTTTTTAATAAATGATAAAAAAGTGGTTCATTTTCTATTTTAAAAGTTTTAATTTTGAAATTCTCTAAATTTAAAAATAAGACAAAAAATGTATCTTTAAAAATAATTTCTAAAATTTTAATTATTCAAATATTTTATTTAGAATTTAATTTAATATTTTATTTTGATTTAAAATGCTTTACTTTTGTCCAAATTGTGGCAATGTTTTAATTGTAGAAGAAGGGCCCAACTGTTACAGATTTGCGTGTAATACCTGCCCATTTATAAACAATATAAAAGATAAAATGGCTAATAGGAAATATTGTAAACTAAAGGAAATAGACGATGTGTTGGGTGGCGCTGCAGCATGGGAAAATGTGGACTCTACAGAGATTACTTGTGAAGAATGTGGCCATAATAGGGCTTATTTTATGCAAATTCAGACACGATCTGCTGATGAGCCGATGACAACTTTTTACAAATGCTGTAATCCTCAATGTGGAAAACGTTGGCGCGAATAAGCATCTTTGATCAATTTTAAAAAATAAAAATAATTTCATAAAATCTTTACTTATAAAATAATTTGTTCTTTTAAATTTAAAATAAAATTTTAATCCAAATTTAATTTTTCGAATTTAAAATATTTAGATAATTTAAAATTCTTATTTTTTTTTGGATAAACAATTTTAGACAAAAAGTTGAGACTAATCAAGCCTGACCGAATTTTAAGATTATTTAAATCTTGTTCTATTTTTATAAAAATGATTTTTATTCAAGAACTTTTTAGCTATTTAAGTGAAAGATTTTTTTTAAAATAGACAATTTCATAAGAATTTTAAACATGAGTCATTTAGAAATTACTATAGAATATTGGTAAGGTGATTTTAGTTCTAATTAAATAAATTTAATGGCTATTTTAGTTCTTCATGAGGATACGGCTCTCGTTTCAGAGAGCTTCAACGACTCATTCTTAAAGAAGTTCCAGATGCGAGAGTTATTGGCTTTACTGGAAGAGCATCATCTTTCGAAGTCAAAATAAATGGAAATTTAATTTTCAGTAAATTAAAAACTGGAGTTTTTCCAAATTTAGAGGAGATAGCCTTACAGATTGCCGTCATGATACAACAAAAAGAAATCTAAACAAACAAAGAAAAAATTAAGAAAAATAATTTGATAAATTTTATGGATCTTTTTTAGCGAATGACTAACACTATTTAAAGATTTTAAAAATCAATGGTGGTATGATATATTAAAAATTCGTAAAATTTATTATCTTATTTAATTTTTAATTTTTGATTATTTTAAATAAATAAATAAAACTAATATTCTTTTTTTCTAATAATGATAATAATAATAAAATATTAAATGAATATTTAAATATAAACCTTTATCATAAAAATTCCAATATTTTAAATTTATTTATTTAAAAAGCTTTTTTTAACCTATATGATTAAATATATAAAGATAAAAATTTAAAAATTCAATTTGATTTTTATTAGTAGAGCTTTTTTTATCTTAATAAAATAAAACTTAAGACTTGAAAATTTTTCAAAATAAGATAAAACTTTTTGTTATTGAATAATAAATATTTCTAGAATTAACTAAAAAAATATAGGTTACTTAATAACTCTATTTCTTATAAAATTATGTTCGAACATAATTATACAAAAAAACGCTATAAAAGGCGTCATTATTTTTTTTGAAATTTATATTATTTTTTAACAAAAAATTTGAATACAAATTTACCGTATTATTCAAAAAAATGAGTGAAGTTCAAGTTCATATCGAATATTGGTAGATAAGAGTTTAATTTTATAAAATCTTTTATAAATTTTATCTTTAAGTGGTGCATGAGGTTATGGATCTCGCTATCGCGAGCTTCAAAGGACAATTTTGGCAAAAGTTAAGAATGCCAAAGTGACTGGGTCAGTCGGTCGTTCCTCTTCCTTTGAGATAACTGTAAATGGTTCTTTGGTTTATAGTAAACTTAAAAAAGGAAGCTTTCCCGATTTCGATGATATTGCTACGCAAGTAGCCGAAATCGCCCAAAAATAAATGATCAATCCATTACCAAAAATTGACAAAAAATAATTTTTCAAATTTAAATTCACGGTTTCATTTAGTTAATGACTATTGTCAATGAAAATAAGAAAATCATGACAATATGATAAATTCGTAGATGATAATTGTTTTTTTAAATTTGTTTTTTTTTTTTGTTTATAATTTTGGCCTGTATTAGTTTAAACATAGTATTTTTTGAATAAAATTAATTCTTTCCACCTTTTTAACAAATTAGATTTTTTTCTTAAAAATGCATTCTTAAAAAAAAACAGAATAAAAAATATCTATTCAAAAATCCAGTAAAATTAATTGATAAAACAAGAATAAAAAAAATAAAAAATATTAAAACTTAAAAAATATCTAAAAGTTTTTGAATGGACCAAAAACTTTCTTGTTCAGCTTAACAACGAAAAGTGCAAGGTGATGCATTGTGGTAATCGAAAATTTAAATACATGATCAATTAATTTTTTGTTAAAAATAGATAAAAAGAGAGATCTTGGTGTTATTTTTACTGATTACTTGAAGTGATTAAATGATTAAATGATACTGCAAAAAAGAGCATATAGAGTTGTATGGTCAGTGAGAAAAATAATTAAGTTACAGACAAAATACTCAATTTGCAGACTTTACCTTGAATATGGTGTTCAAGTTTGGTTTCCTTTTCTTTAGATAGGCAAACCAGACTTGAAATTTCTACTTAAGAATCGAGTCAAAGAAGAGATATAAAATTGGTTCTTGAGCAAAAAAAAAACTGAGCTAAGGACAGGCTTAGTTCATTGAATCTTACTACTCTAGAAACGAGGAGAATTAGAGGAAAATGTTCAAAATAGTCAAAGGACTCGAAGAAGTAATCTGGCTTAGAATTGTGAATGTGCCAATATTCAACTTTGTTACCAACAGAAAAGTTAATATTTGAAATAGTCTAGATAATGATACAATTAACTCTAAAAATGTTAATGAGTTTAAAAACAAGATTGGCAAAATTAATTTTAAATAGGCTATTTTGATGAGTTTGGACACTCACATCTTTATTTATTTTTTTATTATTATTATGTCTAATTAAATTATTCAATTGACCACTTAAATTGCAATTCAATTTTATATATGTGAAATAACTTTATTTTATTTTGAGGAATAATTAATTTTTAAAATCTAAAAATCTTTAAATTAGATTTTTCATTTTAGTTTTCTCAGGATGACTAAGTAAAATTCTGCCTATATTACGTTAACATATGCTTTAAAAAATTACTTGGTAATTTACAACAAATTAAGTAAATAATTCCTAAAATGAAAATCAATGTTTTAATTGAGTACTGGTAAATTATATTCTCTATTTAGCATTATGAGATTAATTTTTTTTTCAAGTGGAGGATGAAGTTTCGCCTCCTGTTTCAGGGAAGTTCAAAGAGCTATCTTTAAACAAGTACCTGATGCGATTGTTATCGGAAATGTTGGTCGTTGGTCATCTTTTGAAGTAACGGTAAATGGTAATCTTATTTATAGTATGTTGGAGACAGGTGAATTTCCGAACCGTGATTTTATAGCTACACAAGTGGTCAGAATTGCTAATGAAATCAAATGATAGATTTTAATAAAATTAATTTTAAATTTAAAATTTAACAAGAAAATTTGCTTATGACTGTTGATTTGGTAAATTATTTAGCCTTATCAGTACGATAATTTAAAATTTTTTTTGAAAAATTTTATCTTTAATATTTAACTTAATAATAAATAGTTGTGTATATTTATTCGAATTTAATATTCTAAAAAAGATTGTTTATTAATTTAAATCTTGTTTATTTTTAATAATTATTTTCCTACCTGAAATGCGCATTCAGTTACTATAGTTTTGAAAAAATTATTATTCATCATGAGAATTATATTTTAAATTATCAATAAATAGTTAAATATATATAAATTTTTTTTTTGTTAGCTCAAATCTTGTTTATTTTTAATAATTATTTTCCTACCTGAAATGCGCATTCAGTTACTATAAGTTTCGAAAATTCAAATCGTATTTGGTAAAGAAATTAAAAGTAAATTTGAAAAAATGAGCAAAGTTGATGTTTATATTGAATACTGGTAATTTTGTTTTATAAAAAAAAAGATAGTTTGAGATTTAAATAATTTTAGTGGTGGGTGAGGTTACGGCTATCGCTTCAGAGAGCTAAAAAGAGCCATACTCCAAAAAGCTCCTGGTGCGAAAGTTTCCGGAGGTGTTGGCCGATCGTCATCGTTTGAAGTCACTATAAATGGAAAATTAATATACAGCAAATTAAGAAAAGGGAACTTTCCAGATTCGAGTGCTATTGTGATGGAGGTAACCAAAGCAGTCAAAGATAGTTCTTAAATTGATTAACAAACTATTTTCAAAATAAATCATTCGGCTTGAATTAAGCAAATGATTTCTATCATGATAAATTTAACAAAATCTGATAGAATAACAAAATTTAAATCTAGCCATCTTTTATTTGTGAAAATTTCTAACCTTTTGTTATTTTTTTTTAAATTAATTTACTTTAATAAAGTTTATTTTAATAGCTTTGTCATTCTATATTTTAAATTTAAATAGATTTTTAGACTTGTTGATATATTAATGAGATGACTCATAAATTTGTGATGAAAAATAAAAACATAAATAGTTAAATAAAATAAATTTATAAATTTTTTTTTTAAAATCCGAAATATAATTTTCAATTATCTTTTCTGCACAATAATTTCAATTAAAACACAATATATAAATAATTGTTATTTTTTAAAAATTCTTATTTATTTAGATAATTTTTCTAAATTAACTAAATATACAAAATATAAATACAGATAATTCAAAAAAATTTTCATAGATAAAATATTCAAATTTGATGAGAATATTTAAAATAATTATTCGAAGAGAGCAACAATACAATTGTCTGAATTGTATTCACAAGTTGCTAGGAAACAACATTTGAAAATGTTAAGGTGAATTAGAATCAAAAAAATTTCTGCTTATACCAAGAATAATATTTTATTCTTGATTAAAAATCAATACAGAAAAATGAAAAAAATACTTTATCTTTTAAAAATCTCAATAATTTATCAATTTTTTATAAATTTTGCGTCATGCCAATCGGACTCTTTAGCGCCATTCAAGGTATTAAAGCCGACAGACTGCAATTCCGCTTCTCAATTCTTTGATATTTCTACGTCTGAATGCAGAAATTGTCCCTCAAATAGTCGTAAAAAAGACCGTAAATTTTTCAACTTAATATAAAAATTTTTATCTAATTATCAAATTCTAGTTTTTAATTGTAAATGTGATGATAATTTTTTTGCCAATTACAATTATGGTGGAGGCTCTCTTGTGTGTAGTCAATGTCCTGCCAATCAAGTTCAATCTTCCGATGGCTTTTCTTGTGTAAACTGTGATACCAGGTGCAAAAGTTGCGACACTACCATAGGCTTTCTTACTGACACCGACCAAGATGGAACAAAATTAAACTCATATCAATGCATTATCTGTAATGCTCAAAAATCCAGAGTTTACGATTCATCATGCAAAAGCTGCCTTCCATTCATATTTTCCTTGACCAGCTCCAATATCAACACTCTTTTCTGCAACAATAATTTTCTAGAATCTGGTTCGATTCTAATCAACAACGATGGATCTATTCGACCAAACGAATTTGTATTCAGCATAGTATTTGATAGTGATACCGTAATTTCTGATTTTATAAGTACCAATTTAATTGCTGCTTTTACCCAATGCCAAACTAGTAAAAGAAATGCGACTGCCTGTCAACTGCTGGCCAATATGTGTCTGTTGAACATGTACACAACCTACGTTCAAAATGGACTTGATGCATGCCAAGCTTTCTACTCTGTCAGAGGATCTGCAAGTCAGGATCTTTTATTTTGGGGCGAATACATACCATGGATTGTTTATCCACAGTCTTATGCTCTTTATCTTTCTAATTATGAGAATAATGGTCTTGGAAATGGGAGATTTTTGAAGCTTAGTTTGAATGAAAAGTGTCAATCAAGCACTTTTAAATTCTATGCCAATCAATACAACTTGGATGGTTCATTTCATTCTGGCTCTTTTGTTGAAACTTCTAAATTTCAATTGTGCAACTATCTGAATCCTTCATACTCGCTAGCCTCAAAAGTGTCACCTTTCTCTGTTACTGAATACAATCAGTCTTGTTTTTTGTCTGTTTCAAGCTTGCTTGAGTTCGGAAAAGACCCCAAATTTTTTGAACTATTTCTAAAATTTGACAATTCATCTGAATTGGTGCCTATTCCAGTGAAAATTTTAAATTATAAAGAAAATAATGTGCAGGTTAATTTAGAAGATGAACGAAATCAAAAATTGCACAGAAGATTTTTTATGGTCGACTCTATAAGTTCTAAACAACCATCATCACTCAGTTCCAAATACATTCGCTACGCCAAGTCATTTATTATTTTTATTAAATTAATAGATTCTCAAACAAATGGTGAAATACATCCACCAGTCATTATAATTGATTATGATTATGTATCAACAGATAATTTGGATCGAACAGTTGAGGTAAGCTTTCAAATTGATTATTCGAGTAATCTACAAGCGCCTGACTTGGCCATGTGGATAACATCCGGAATTTTGGCACTTTTTTCTCTGGTTTGGGCCTTTATACGGGCTTTGGTGTGGAACCGAAGGTCAGGAAAAGTAGCACCAGATCTAATCACTTTGTTCAAATTTACCATGTTCATATGCTCCTCGATTGGAAATGTTTTTTTCTTGGTCTTAATTGCTGGATCGCTTTATTGGTTGATATTTTATAAAGGACAGGGTATAGCTTATTTAGTTCTACCAAATAGCAACCAACAGGCAGTCTTTATAGTCATGCTGGTTCTAGCTTTTGCATTTAAATTAATTGATGTGCTTCATTTAATATTCTCTCAGACTTCTTTTGACATATTTTTTATCGATTGGGAAAGACCCAAGTCCGACTCGCCAAGCATGATAAACCAACTTATTCCATCTACTGTCTTGAATAAAAATAATGATGAAGAAAAGGACCACTTGCTGAAAAAAGAGCTGTCCGAGTACAATAAAATATCCTGTTGGAGAACTTTGTTTGTGGCAAATGAATGGAACGAGATACAAACATTCAGAAAAATTGATCCATTAATTCAATTGATTGGTGTACTATTTTTCCTAAAAGTCATCAATTTAGAAGCAATAACTACCGCTGATTGTAATACGAGTATAAGCCCAGATGAGAACCAATACCAAGCTGAATACAGTGGAATATTAAGGATAGCAATGGCTGCATCAATGTACATCGGGATCGGAATACTCCAATTTGTTGTTTTCGAATTCTTTTATATTCGGTGTATTTCTGACAAAATCGGACAATTTATCGACTTTTGCTCGGTGGCTAATATAAGCATGTTCATTATGACTCATACTCAATATGGTTATTACATACATGGACGATCTCCACACGGAAATTCTGACATTAGCATGCAGTACATGTCAAAGGCTCTGTCCAAAGAAGAGAATGAAGAAACTGGCAAGCGTGGACTGGGCCAAAATTCAGATCAACAAACATTTTCCATTTTTATTTCGAGCAAGTTAAGCAATGAATATTCTAAAGTCATGATACCAATATTTCAGGTAAAAAAAATTAAACAAACTAATTAATTAAATTTTTTAATTTTTAATTTAAGAAAAAAAGTCTAAGAAAGAGTAGCGGAATTAGTGGAGCTGAATTTGATAAAAGAGTCTTGGCCTATAACAACTTGAACAAATTTCTAATGGGCTATATTGATAATGTAAGAGCTTAATTAAAGAAAAAAGTTAAATTAATTATCTATTTAAAAAAAAAGATTTTGAGAAATTTAAAATATAAAATTGTGAGGAGAAATTTTTTCGAAAATATTTTCAATATTGAATTCAGAGATCCGACCAAAAGTGGATATTTTTTTGCTGGTAAATATCCAAATATTCAAATTATTAACTGTTAATCAATTAATTAAATTGTTTGATATTTAAGATGAAAATAGAACCTTTGAGTCAGTTCTATTTTGTGGCCAAGAGCTAAAACTTTTTATCTTCGATCTATCAACGTTTTTGTTTGTGGATTACTTTGCTAAAAATTATGTACTTGCAGCTTTTTGTGTATTCTTAGTGATCAAGGTAATCTGATACTAAAATTTATATTAATCTAAAATTAAAATAACTTTTAGATTTATAATACATTGAGAAGCGATTTGGGAAAAAGAAACCTCTCCAGAAAAACTTTAGTCGATAAGCGATTTTTGATATAATCAAAAACCCCTTGGAAAATTTCTACTTTTTTTTTAAATTCATCTAATTTCACTTCTTTTTTTACCATAAATAACAATTTTATTGAAATATATTAAAAAAAACAAGGTTAATTTTACTTTTACTTATTCTCTAACAACCATGATCACTTATTAAGTTCTATTTTATAAATTTTTATTTAATTCATTTAATTAAACAGCTCAAACTGTTAAATGTTTATGGACATGAAAAAAAATGAACATGTATTCGATTTGATTTAACATCTTACTTTAATATAATTTAAATTAAAAATTTATCAATTTGTATTAATGTTTTCTCGGCTAATAAAAAATATTTAATTCATTAAAAAAATAAATAAAAACATTGTTAAAATATAAATTTTTAAAGTTCTTTAAAAGTTTAAAAAAATATCTTTTACAATTCTTAACACATATAGCTTGTTATTACAATAGATTAAATCTAGGTATTTAGGATATTGATTATATTCAATTATAATTAATTTTTTTGTAAATATCTTTTACATTGCTATGGAAAAAAGAACATTTTTAAGTTAAATTTTCAAAAATAAATATTCATAATCTTAAAGGAAAAATACACCAGATGAAATGGCTTTTTGAAGGAAAATATGTCTTACGTATTGCCGAAAAATAAAAATATTTTTTTCAATAAAAGTAATTTCCTAGAAACTAAATAAATATTTAATCTATTTTAATAGTAAGAAATGGCCAAAATTTGTGAAAATTTAGAAAAAAATATTTTTATTTCTTTCTTTAAATAATAAAAAAAGCTATAAATTATATATTGCTATCTCTTTAATAAAATATGCGATATTTATAAATTTTATCTAGTTGCTAATGTGTTATCTTAAAAATTTAAACTACAAAGATTAGCTTTAAATATTTTCAAAATTTTAAACAGCGACAAAAATGGGTTCAATTGTTTTTATGATTTTTATATTTAAACTTTTTGATTATTCCGCACAGCAATCATTCACTTTAAATGCAATCAATTTTGGAAACCTGAATTGCTCCGAATCTGAAATAGTTGATGCCATTGGTCTCTCGTGTCAAAAGTGTCCTCCAAACAGCAGCCCAACAATAGATCGTAATTTCATTTTTATCCTATCTTCTTGGAATCAATATAAAAATTTGAAATTTACCAATTTTACTTTAAGGTCTTAATTGTAGATGTAATCAAAACTATTTTTTTCAATCAAATTATGGTGGTGCATTAATCAGCTGCTCTATGTGCAACTCAGGTCAAATCCAAAGTTTAGATGGCTATCGATGTATATTACCATTAAGCACAGATTGCTCCGGCAAAAGTGAAATTAAGCTCGATACTGACGAGTCAGGTTTGCCAGTAGACACCCTGAGGTGCTTAGTGTGCAATTCAACCACATCTCGACCTATTGGAAACTCGTGCCAAAGCTGTAGACCATTTATTTTTGCCGAACAGGACAATCAAGTGATAACGTGTGAAAATTTTGAATCAGGTGGTTTTGTATTTTTCGAGAACTTGGATATTTCCAATAACATAAATTATTATTTTCCCAACCCGAGCAAGTCTTGGCTATTTGAAGAATTTTCTCTCGCTGCTTACAGAATGTGTCAAATTGCGGAGAGAAGAAATGTGACCGCTTGTCAATTTTTGGCCAATATGTGGACCTTGAATTTGTATTCTTCTGAGTCTTTAATGAATGGTTTAGATAATAATCTAGGCAATTTGTTTTCTTTAAACAGTACAGCTCCTTGGCTAGTTTATCCTATTGACTTGAACCAATACAAAAATCAGTATTCCTTAAATGGAATTGCTTCTCAATTTTTGACACTAAAGCTTAATGGAAAATGTGTTAATAGCGAACTTGAGCTTGTTTCAGTGGAGCACGATCTTTGGGGTGCTTTCAAACGAGCTGGTCCATTTGATATTGCAAACCTTCAATTATGTAATTTTAACAAAGGTCTAAAGGAGGTAAATTCAGCTCCTTTTATTATGGCAAACTTTATCAGTAAATGTACAGTGAATATACAAAGACTGATTGAACTTTCGGATTCAACAGAAACTCTTTTTTATGATATTTATCTAAAATTTGGCAATGGTTCTCAGATTATACCATTACCAGTCAGGATTCAGGAAGTAAACAAACCCTCAACTTCTATTTACAGAAGATTTTTTCTTTTTGAGACAATTAGTTCTAAACAAACACAACTTGGCAAATCGAGCTACATTCGCTTTGCCAAATCAATAAAGATCACAATCAGCCATTTACACAAGTCTCAAGCTGAAATTTACCCACCCATAATTGAAATTGAATACGACGTGGCCAGGCGTGATGAGGAAAGAATGGTTGACCTAAGCTTTGAAATTAAATATTCTATGGATACACAAAGTTATGAGCAATTATTTTTTATTACATTCGGAGTATTAACTGGCTTGGCATTTTTTTGGTCAATAATCAGGACATGGAATTTGAATCAAAGAGCAGCACGGTTAATAGTAGATGTAGTGTCATTATTTAAATTTTTCATGTTTTTAATCGGCTCCATTTCTAATTGTATTTTACTAGTCCTGTCAGCTTTGGGCATATTTTGGTTTATTATATTCAAAAGTCAAGTTTCGGCAGCTGTTTTTCTGCCCGAAGCTGACCAAGAAAAAATATTTTCCACATTTCTGATAGTTGCTTTTGTTCTTAAGCTTTTAGATTTACTTTATTTAATATTGCTTCAAACATCTTATGATACATTTTTTATAGACTGGGAAAAACCTCATATTGAGGAAAAATATGAGAAAAATATTCTACCTCCTATAAACAATTTGAATAATGACAATTTTATTCTAAAAAATCAGATAGAAAAACAAAATTCTATATCATGCTGGCGAACAATTTTAATAGCCAATAAATGGAATAAATTTCAGACAATGAGAAAAACAAGTACCACTATACAAATGGTACTGACCATTTTTTTCCTAAAAGTGTTGAGTTTTGAATCATATGCCCGCAAAGAGTGTGAGTTTAGAAGAGGCGATAATCCTGAGTATGCTCCTTATAGCTTTATTTTACGATTAGGAATTGGTTCAATTGTCTATATTGGAATAGAAGTATTCCAAGTTTTGCTTTTTACAATATTTTACTCTCGTTGTATCCAAGATGAAATTGGAAATTTTATAGACTTTTGTTCTGTGTCTAATATCAGTATGCTGGTGCTGACTCATTCCCGATTTGGATATTATATCCACGGAAGATCACCAAATGGAAATTCAGACACCAGTTTTTATAATCTTCGACAGAACTTCATCAAAGAAGAAAGTGATTTGACATTTAAGCGTGGTCTAGAGATAAATTCGGACCATCAGATTTTTTCAGCAATATTTCCTATCAAATTGATTAAAGAATACTCAAAAATTATGACTCCAATATTGATGGTAAATTTCTTTTATAAAAATTCATTAAAAAGGGGTCTTTTAACTTTTAAAAATTGATATTTTGAATTTTATACAAAATAAGGAGACATATATGATTTTAGATATTTTTAAGTAGTTTTTAGGTTTCCTTTATTTATCAATCTAAAGTTTAAAACATTTTAGATATTAATCAGATAAAAAATTGAAAATTGGACGGACAACTTTTTAGATTTTTTTTTTATTTTAAGAATTCAGATAGATTTGATAGCAAAGATAACACAAAAAAATTTGACAAAAAAATGCTTGCATACACCCAATTGAATAATTTTTTCAAAGCTTTTTTAAATAATGTAAGTTTTTGATATTCACCAATTTACAACTGATTAATGGCATTTTTTTACAAAGTCGATGCGCAAAATAAATTTTAGTGTTGTCAAACGAAACTTTTTAGAAAATGTACTTAATATTGAATTTAAGACAAGGGATACAAACGGCTATTTCTATAAAGGTAAATTGATTAAAATATTAAATTAATTAATTAAATTTTTAATAATATTATTTAAGATGATATGAAGTGCTTTATGGAAACTGTTTATTTTGGTAAAGAAAAAACTCTCTTTATTTTTGAGCTTTTGTTGTTTTTATTTTTGGATTATTTATCACAAAATTTCGCACTGGCGTCGTTAGTAGTCTACATTGTATCAAAGTTTTTTTCCAAAATAAGATCAGACTTGGGTAAAAGAAATCTTTCTAAAAAGGCTCTGATTGATAGACGATTTTTAAACTAATTTTTTTTTTATTTTAAATTAAATTAAAAAAAATTTTGTTTAAATTTAAAAAATTTTTTTTTCCAAATCCAATTTAGATAGAAAGTAAAATAATTTTATGATCTTTACCTAAAAATTTCTAGATTAAATTATATTTAGAAATTAGATTACTTTAAGTTGATGCAACGAAATGCTTTTTTAATCAAAATTTAACTATTGAAAAAAAGCTTTATTCATTGTAACTAATCAACTTCACTTTTGAATACTATTGTCAAAAATAAAAAGATAAGTTAAAAACTTGAAATTTTTAGACATTTTTCATAGCGCTTTATAGACAGAATAAACTACTATTTAAACATTCTACACAAATTTTAAAACATTTTAAAAATGGTTTATTCAAGTGTAATTTTAATTTTTGGTCTATTGGCTACTACAAGCTGTTCACCGCTGTCAAGTTGGTCAATTAGAATAAACGAATCTGATAATTACCAAAATTGTGTAGCTAAAACTAAAACACATATTTTTTTTGGAACCAAAATTTGTCAAGCTGAATTTAGTTGCAATCCAAATAATTACGCACCGATTGGAATAGGCATTGCCATTTCGGAAAAAGTTGCCATTCAGGAGGCAATTAATGATGTTAGAAGTCATTGTGTTAGATCGTCTGGGTGCATAAGATATGAAGTTATGGACAGAATTGAGAGAAAATTACACCTAATTGTCTAATAACAAAATATTTTTGCTTAATATATTTTTAATACTTAACGATTTATTAAATTTAGATTCTAATTAGTTTTTATTATTTGCCAGGGATTCGATTTGAAAAAAGAGTATTTTCTTGTAAATGAAAATTTAGAATGGTATACACTCTAAATGTACACATTAATCCGTAATTAGTGAATTGATAAGAATGAATATTAAATAAAGATAATCTCTTAATTCAAAAAATAAATTAAATAAATCGAAGCTTTAAATGAATATTTTTTCTTCATTTTATTATTAGTGAAAAAACAGTTAAACAATTTTATTTTATATTTGCTTTTAATTGCTTAATTACATTGGTAGTCTGAAAGGAATAACAAAAATCCATTTCCAAATGCCAGGATTTAAACTCAAATTTGTTTTTAATAATTAACAAAAACAAAGTGATTATTAAGGAACAAAATACTTTTATGAAATACTAAATTTTGAAAATATAATTCCTATAAAACTTTCAGATGAAATATGATAAAAGTTCTCCTTTCTAAAGTGCAGTACAGATATGATTGTTGTCATCATTTTCAAAAGACTTTCTATAACATATCTCTTCATTATTTATTATTGTTCTTGAAAAGTTTTTCTTGCCTTAGCCGTCCACAGTGTACCATTCTGTGCAAAATTATAGGTTTTAGCTCACTCACTTGTTAAATGCATATCTAAAAGCCTTTCTCTGGTTTGTTTCAAAAATTTTCTGGTACGTAGACAAAATAGAGGAAACATATTTAATTACCGGACTAATTAATCCTTTGAGTGTAATTCCATGCTGAAAAATACGTAAATTAATACTCGAACCAAAGTTACGAATGAAGTGAATGCAGATATTCAAAAATCTAAACTTAAGAAAGGAAAATAAATCAACAGATGAATAGAAAATGCTTATTTATAAGCTTTTTTACAAGTTCTGATTTGTCTAAAGAAAATATTACTTATTCTTTAAAAGATATATCTTGTTCAACATTTCTCATTAAATCTAAGCCTCATAGGCAAAAAAAATTAAAAAATTAAAAAATTCAAGGCACATTAAATTATGTAATCAAAAATTAATTTTGTAAAAAATTCTATTTTTAAAAGATGATTTATAATTTGTATAGATGAGAACTTCTATGATAATTATGATATGTTATGATAATTTTCCGTCTATTTTAGAAAAAATAAAGTTGATCTAGTCAACAAGTCCGTGGTTTTGTTCACAATTAATATGTTTTATTAAGTCAATTGTTGTTCTTGGATCAAGCTCAGTATCATTTATTAATATTTTTTTTCTATGTTAGACAATTGCTTGCACATGGAAGTATTTTTAGGTGATAATTTTGGTAATGATCACTTAGATAGGTTAATAGGCTAAGACATGTATTGTTTGAGAGAAAAATCTTCCTTTCGTTTCGAGTTCTCGAAGCTTCTTATCTCCAATAAAGATTAAGTCCAAAAGATGTCTAAAAATCTATTTTATATGCAATCAATATTAAACAATAAATAACTTAGTGAAACCTATTAAAATAACCAAAATTATAATCATTTGCCAGAAATATAAACTGATGTTTGAAATTGTGGGAAATAAAGTGGAACACTGATAACAAAATAAAGTTTATATGTTGGATTTATATTCAAAAATGTTTTAATATCATACAAATTAAATACTTTAAATTTCAAATTTTCATTTCATTTATTCATTTATGTTTATTTTTTAATTTAATTGAATTATGATTGCTTTTAAGAATTTTTACATTTTAGTTCAGCAACGAATTATTTTCTATTTTTACCAGTAAAGTTTACCAATTTATCATTTAATTAATTTTGATTTAATAAAAAATTTCATATTTTTTAAACTTTATTTTCAAAAATTGAAAACAAAAAAATCATTTTCAATTAAAATGGCTTTGTAACGATTCGCCCAAAATATCTTCAAGTTCTTTGATAACCAACTGAACCTTATCTTCGACTTTTTCAACCGGATCTTCCATAAGCTCTGCCAAAAATGGGACTGTTTCGGACAAAAATGAATTATAAACATCGCCAACTTTCTTGCAAAACATATTCAGCACATCCAATGCTGCCAAACGAACT
This sequence comes from Brachionus rotundiformis, assembly GCA_016802295.1. Classification (NCBI taxonomy): domain Eukaryota; kingdom Metazoa; phylum Rotifera; class Eurotatoria; order Ploima; family Brachionidae; genus Brachionus; species Brachionus rotundiformis. The sequence continues at coordinate 2,631,057 of JAESIW010000137.1, forward strand.
TGTACCGAGTTATGCTTGGTCTTAAGCAATAATTGATAATTAAACTTTCTCAACAAGCTTTCATCATTAACCACACAATATGCCAAATTACCAATACAAGGACCTAAATGTTTAAGAATATAATCCTGATACTCATCTGACTCAAATTCATTTTCAATTTGGTCAATTATTGGTTCCATGAGTACATTAAATCTTTCTTTACTAACATAACTACGCTGTGTATCGTTCAAAAATACATTAGCTAATGTATCCACAATGCTATAAAGCAATATGTTCTCTTTTTCTCTACATTGGTCAAAAAATTTCTCTTCCACTTTGCTCGAGTTAAGTTGGTTGAGCAAATCAGCAGCATTTTGAGTAAACTGTGGGGCAAAAATAACAAACAAGTTTTTCAATTTGTCTGAAAGTCGCAGTGTTATCTTGTAGAAAGTGATTAGTCTATCTTTCACTGGATTGTTACATGTAGCCCATTCATACACTTTGAAAAACATTGGCTTAAACAAATCCTCGGAAAGCTTGAATGTGAGCTCAACAAAAGCACCAATTACGAATTCTTCGTATTTATTGAGCTCTTGGGACAAAAATCCTTCCAGAGACTGTCTCTTTTTGGACACTTTGCCACCTCTATTTTGTCTAATATAGGCTGATCTCAGATCAAATAGACTCATAAACATAGACCGTAATAGTTTCAGGTTGGAAATTAAATCCTCATGGTTGGAATTTTGAATTGCCAACCGGGCAATCTGCATATAATACTCGACGTGCTTTATCTTCATTTTGTTTTCGGTATCCTTGGAGCCAATTAGATTAGCTGACTGTTCGGTGAGAATTGGGGCCAGTAGGCGCAGTGGAACTTGCTTGGTCAAAGTGAGCCTTAGTTGGGTTAGTTTGTGCTCAATATTTGCCGGATTTGCCACGTCGTTGAGACCTAATCGGACCAAATGAGATAACAAACAAGACAAATGAACCACTTTGGTTAGATAAGGACTCAAAAAATTTGACATGTTTTGCACAATCTTGAGTACACATGTCACACAACTTATTGCCAATAGTTCATAATTTTTGAACTTATTTTCTACTTTAGGAGTTTTGGCACAGATTTTCAAATTATAATCATCGACAAGGTCTTGATCAATGATTGCTATTTTAGACTGAACAAAGTCCAATATGGCAAGGGTAAATGTCATTATCTGGTTGAGATATGGCAAGGAATTGGACTTTAACTTCAAACATACTTCACCAATACACAGCAAAACAGATGAGAGTAAATTGGAATTCTGAATCAGCTCACCATTCAGATACATTTTAAGATCAACCAAGTTCTCGCTCAAAAATTTGAGAACTTTACCAAAAGCGAGAGGATTTTTTTCACCAATTCTCTTGCATAAAAGTTTAATTGAAAAAAGAACAGTTTGGTTGTTTATTTCCACATCTAATGAGCTTATATCTTCATTTCTTTTCAATTGAATTGAAGATAAAAGATCATCTATCATAGTGATCATTAATGTAATCTCTTCATCACTAGGCTCATTTTTGCGCAGTTTATTATTCAATAGACTGAGTGATCTGCGTCTGATTTGCATCGATTCGTGTTTAATGAGATTTTTGATCACTTGACAAAATTTCTTTGAATCGAGCAAATTAATGAGACGCTCTAAAAGATCATAACTTTTGTTCATGAGAGCTTTGTGGAATTTTTTCATGTCTTGGAGAAGTGGTTGAGACCTGGCTGCTTGCTCAAAATTTCCCAGCACTTGGCCCAGCTTTAAAATCAATAAAAGAACATTTTCTAGCAATTTTTCAAATAGAAGTGAGTGTGAATCATGGTCAAACATTTTGCTTTCATAAAAATCGGCCAATTTGGACACCAGGTTGTCTGATACAAGCAAATCACTTACAAATGTAAGCAAATTGTAGGCCAAATACTTCATTTGTAGAAGGTTGTAATTGTCCAATTGACATGCCAAATGAGAGTAGATCTTTTTTCTTTCATCTTTTGAATTAGTTGCCAAATTGGTTGCCAAAGTGAATAAACTAGTCAAGTATTTGGTCAAAAATGCCACCAAGTACACGCTGGACTGTATTAATTGCATTGGTTCGAATTGTCCATGCAACGAAATCATTGAATTGAGACAATTTTTGAGAGTATCGCGTAGTTTTTTCTCATTTTTGGATACTTCGTCACTTGATAGGCTTCTATTTGCCAATAATTGTTGCTGTTTGGTTTGAAATTTTTCCAAATTTTGACTAAAATCCATCAAATCGCTGCTCTGTACCAAATAGTGATCAATAGCCTGAATGATGGTTATCCAAAGATAATCGTTCAAGCCGATTATATTCATCAATTGATCGAAAATAATGGCTTTTCGGTGCGCAGGTATGTGGGGCAGAGCAACTACAAATGATTGTAGAATTTTACACACCAAGCTTGAAACATAAGGAAGTTGTTTTTCATGTCTTTTGAGCACATTAACTGTAGATACAAGTCTATTGGCTCCGGTAAGGGTCTCTTGTGGCTGTGGTGCTGAATTGACCGAGTCTACAATTGCGGGCAAAATTGATTTTATAATCAAACTAATTATTTGAAATGAGTAAGAATCGTCTTTGCGTGCCAATTTGTTTCCCACAAATACGAACATTATAAGAACATGTTCGAGCACCTTTTCTGGGAAAATGCCAGCTATTTCACTTAATAAGATCAGTATATGCTGTTGGACGTCTAATCTCTCTTCATTTTGACGTTTTGTCTGCAAAATTTGCATCAACAATTCTATATTAAATTTAGATTGGTCTAATTTAGACTTATTTTCTAATTTATTTAATTTATAAATTTGTAATAAACTATTTAAACAGCTTATCTCAAAATATATGAAGTCCTCTTGTTTTTCTTCAGTTTGTTCGATTAAAAACTTTGTTTCTATAGATTCCAAAACCAAAAACAAGTACGGAATTAAATCTATAAAATCATCAGTCACTTCTTGACCATCTACTTCCATTGAGTTTTCCTTGTTGACCAAATTAGACTGAATCAATTCTAAAACAAGTTTCAATGATCGCCAATCTATTTGCCTGACTGAGTTTGTCTGCTCCGAATGAAGCTGTTTTTTCATTTCTTTGGTGGTATTTGCTTCATTCTTATGAATATCCAAATTGGCTTTCGAATTAAGCAAATGAATTAAATGGCTTGCTGAAAGCTCAAAATTAATTAAAGAATTTTTTATCTGTTCCAAATATTCGCTGTTTTGCTGTATTTCTGGTCCTGTTTTTAGACTTTCTTCAACTAATTTAGACGAATTAAACAGCCATGAATCAAAAAGACAACTCATAAATTCAAATTGCTTCTTGGAATCGAGAAGTTTAAAAAACTCCACATGATGGTTTAACTCGGAAACCAAGACTTTTTTGAAGCATTTAACAAACTCGGCTGGTTCATCTAAATTTTTATTGTTTAAATAGCCGATTAGGTAATCAAAACATTTGTCATTTTGATTGAAAAAAATGGCCGATTTTTGACCCAAAATAAACTCCCTTGATATGATATCTATAATTTTTTTATTGCTCTCCAGAAGATCTGAATCCTTGGAGCTAATCAATACATCGGATTCAGTCAAAAGTTGTACCAGTATTTGGAACAAGCAGTTTAAGAATTTTACTTTAAAATCCTCTTTGACATTTTTGCACAAATCCAAAGTAATGAGTTTGAATTTGACCAATATGTGACATTCTGAGTCTGATTCCAAGTCTTTTGCTGAACTGAACAGAGCAAATTGATGTGTATTCTTGAGTTTGCTTATTGACAGCTCCAAATTTTGCTCCACTAGATTAACAAATTGTGCATCGGAAGCAAAAATTTTGTTGAGAGATTTGGTACGAACATAATCAGATCCATCAACTTCAATTTCTTGTTTATGCTTAAGCATTTTTTTGACATAACCCTTCCATACACAGTCTTCGTCCATATTTTTGTAAAGCTCGTCCAACAAGATCAAAGTTTTTTGCCTAAGTTTTAGATCCTGGCTTGTCAATGTCCAAGTTAGAGCCAGAACATACGAGTCCAAAAGCTTATGGTCTGTTTTTTCACTAAAGTTTAAAAAATCAACAACATTTTGGGTTAATAAAGTAATTGTTTGAAGGCGACATGGGGCTTCTGTGAGCAAAAATTTAAACACAAACTGGTAAAATGATACTAACGTCGGTTTATTGCTGGTACCATCCAAATTTTTTGTTGGTGTATGGGTTGGTGTGTGACTTATATGCTGAGAAAAGCAATTAGAAGTGACAAATCTGCCAACTATTGGAGAGAAAATCGCCGAACATGATTCCAACTCTTCACATAAATGAATATATAATTGCTCAAAAATATTCTCGATTTCGATTCTTGAGTTTTTGTTTACAAAATTTGAGATTTGAGTTGAAATTGACTTGAAAAGCTGGATGTACATTTGAGCCAAAACATTGGAATTTTTCATTGATTGTTTGCAAATAGCCTTGTAGTAATCAATCCAGCTGATGTGTTTAAACTTAGGCTCAGAGTCAACCATATCGATTTTAGATTTTTTAATTTTAATAAAATTTTTTAAATATTTTAACAAATTTAAAGCTATATTTAAAAAATATTGGGAATTTTGCAAAAAAAGACATTGTGTAGCGAGTCGCGTAGAGATCTCAAATGCATAAAAATCGATCAAACTCAATCCGGACTTTTGTCCCGATGAAAACTTGGTAACCAATTGATCAAAGCATTCTGGTTGTGCCACACAGTTATTCTCCTTTTTGACCAAAAGACACTTAACGGACAATTGTAGAAATGTTTCAAAATTTTCATCCATTAGCTCATCATTGTTGGGATTTAGCTTTGTAACAGTGATAGATGAAGTTACTGAATAAAATTTTTTGGTTACTGGTGTAATTGAAGCCTCTGGTTGGCTGGACTGTAATTTTTTGAAATATTCAGTTGATTTAAGATCATTAATTAAATTAGGACAATTAAGTTCGAATAATTTGGCCGACACATTAAGGAATAGATTAAAAAAATCTCTTTCTGGATACAGCTTGAATATTTCATTAAAATATAAATCAATTAGTGTAAATCTACATTGGTACCATTCGGATGCCATATCATCTAAATTTTGCTTTATTTCCTCATTGTTCTCATGTTCGTCTAAAATCCTTGGATAGATTCGATTAGTGAACAGTTTTAGCAAAAAATCTTCATTGTTAATTAAAGTTTCCAGTGGGAAATAGTTGAGCAAAAGAGCTCCAAAATTTAAAATCTCTCTGTAAACTTTGCTTGAATTTTCACTGCTGAATTTCACTTCAATTTGAGTTTTGACAAATTCAGGCTCTAACTTTGGATCATTGGAAACTAATTTAAGCAAATGAGCAAAACCATTAGCTCTCACGCTTTCATTGCCATGGTTCAAGCTCAACAATAAACTCAAGTCAGCATCTATTTCTTGGTATTTAAATACTGACTTAAGCATCAATGATTTAAATTTAGTTGACAAAAAATTTAAGAATTTTGACTTAGTTGGCTTGTCTAAGCTGAGCAAGAATTTGTTAAGTACCAAGTCAGATTGAATAGGATACTTTGTTTCAAATTTTTTGATTAAATCTATCAGATGATAATCAATGAATATGTTTGACATGGTCGTTTGGCTAATGACACTTTTATTGAATAGTAATTCAATCAAAGACTCAATTAAACACGGCATTCTGTTCAAATTTAGCAAAGTGGACAATTTGGTCAAACATTTGTAAAAATCATTTGAATCTTTTTGGCGTATTTCGTCCATATCGGCCTCATTTGAGTCTAGGTCAATTGTTATATCAGCATTATTTTCTTTGTCTTCTTCTATCAACTCAACTAACAGTCTTGTAGAGAAGCATTTCAGAAATTTGTCTACACAGTAATTCTGGTTCAAGTCATCAATTGTCGAAAGGAACAATTCAGACATTTTATCTGTGGAGAAATTTTTTAAAAGTTTTTTTAAAAAATTTTTATTCATCAAATTGGTTTCCGATGGTTCATATTGAAACTGTGTGATTAAACAAATGGCCAAAATGGCGCTTTTCAAGCAATCAAGTTCTTCTGGAGATAAGTTGCTATCTCTGAACAAAGACAACCCCTTGGCAAGCGCAAACAATGTCTTGTTGGCCGTTTCTGTGGTAAAGCGGAATTTCTCAAACAAAAAAGAAGCCACTAGATAAGATGTTTGTTTGTATGGTACAAAAGGTGACTTGAATCCAGAGAACAGAACTGGCAATAGCTGGGCAAAAAATGATTCCTGAATTTTGTTCGAGTTTTTTCCATGCGATGAATCGGACAAATTTTTGACCGATTGAAGAAGAATTTTGCACATAAAACTGAGTATAAAATTCAAATTTTTATTCCAGTGTTTTTTTTGTAATTCGGATTGAATAGAGTCGTCATCACTAAATAGATCAATTGCCTGATTTAGGTAATCAATTAAAAAATTGAAAAATGACAAATCACTGAAAACATGTGTGGCCAAGGAAGATGATGCTAGCTGGACACCATGCTTTTGATTATCTTCCAACCAGGACCAAAACTTGGCACTCGAGCTCTTAAAATCTATCAGCTGCAAAGCACGGACAAAGAAATTGGTCTCATGGTAAGGCAAAATACACATAAATATGTCATTTATGTTGTAAATATGAATCTGGTACCGGTAGATCATCCATTCAAATACTTTGTGAGCTGGTTTCAGCATAAAATATGGAGATAGATGAATTAGAAAGCGGCGTATTTCTTGGTCAAGCTTGTCATTTACTTGTTTAGTTTGAATACCACGCTCAAATGTTAAGCTTGTTGAGTTGAACAATGTTAACTCAAAAGATTCAAAAGTTTCCAGATCAATTGCTTTTAGTTGCTCAAGACCATTTATTCCAATTGAGTAAACTGCTTCAGAATCGAGATTTGCGGCTTCCTTAGGGTCGTATAAAAACGAAACTCGACGCTTATCGTTTATGGAAGTTAATACATTCGTTTGAGGAACCTGAAGGCGTTTAAGCTGTTCGCTTAAGCTTGTTACTTTGGGCATTTCTATTAATAATTTTTAATTTAATAAATAAATCAAAACAATTTAAATCTTAAAGATAAAAAATTTGTTTATTCAATTTTTTTTTACAGAGAATAGTAAATTTTGAATTTAATTCCCTTAAAAATTATTTTTATAAATAATTTCAACACATGGTTTTAGTAAAATATAAAAAAATTTGAATGTTTGAATTAAAAATTGGATTAATAATTTAAGTCTTAGTTTTTATCAAAATTAGTTTAACTTTTAGTCAGCTTTAAATCGTAACTTAAAAATTCATATTTTAATTTTGTTGTCTAAATAATTATTGAAGATTAAATTTTTTGTTATTTGCATAAAAATATTTTGGCAAGCTGATGTTATCTGTTAGATGAATGAATCAATTCATTTTACTTATTTTGACAAAAATATTTTTTCTAAGCATATAAAATTTTATTATTAAAATTATTGTATATAAAAATCATTTTATCACATAAAAATGTTTCTAAACATTGAACAAGAATATAAATTTTAAAGATATTTAAAATAGAAATATCTGATTTCTTAATTGTCTAAACTAAATTATTTTTCTCAAAAGTAAAAAATTAATTAATATCCTTTTTATTTTCATTTAACCTATGCAAATTCATTTAAATTTAATAGAAGAAGATATATATTTTTAGAAAGAATATTTTATTATTATTATTTAACACTAGAAGCACCAAATGAGTCATTTTGACTCGTTTTAAAAAATTTTAAATCCTTATATCTTTTGGACAGTTTTTAATATTAATCAATATTTTATGTAGTATGTAGATTTTATCTTTATATTTAAAAAAAAAAATTAAATATAGAGTATATATAGAAATTACTACATATATTAAAAAAATATTTTGGATTAAAAAATCACGAAAAAATGCTTGGTGCTTCTAGTGTTAATACATTTTAATAAAACATATTTTTAAAGGATTTACAGAATTTTAGTTTTTAATCCAAAAAATGGTAACATTGAGTTCGTGTTTAATGGACAGATTATGTGACCAAATTTTATTAGATAAATTAGTTGTATTTTGTCATATATTGTATATTTTGTGCAACTAATATTTATTTTTTAGATTTTTTGGGATACTCAAATCAAGTCTATATATATTTGATATGTTTCTTGCAATTAAATAAAATGAAAATAATTATAAAAATTTTTAAAATTTAAGAATTTTTTCCTTTAAGAAATTCAAAATTCTATCGGAACATATTTTCATTTATTTGTTAAAAATTTATTATAATTGAATAGTTTAATCCAATACTAAAAATTATTTATCATCCTGATAATTCAAATAGCAAATCAAATAAAATTGAAAAAAATTTTTTCTAAAATAAGTTGTTTAGTGAGTAAAATAGACAAGTAATGGACTTCATCATTCATCTACAGAATAATAAGTAAAAAAATAATGAAATAACTTTATTCGTAAATAACAATAAATAGAAAAAGTCTAAAAAGTCAAATATTTAAAGCTGAATTAAGAAAAAAACAATTCAAAAAAATCTATCATAATAAGTGACTTGAACACCATTTTTTATGGCTGGAACATAAAAAATCTAAAATTGATGGTCTTTGATGCGAGCAATTTGTTACAATCAGAAGCTTTGATGTCCAGCTTGATAAAATCAGTCTCATTTTTTGCTTGGCTAAACTCAAATGTATGGACTCGAGGATTGATTTGGACCTCACCAAAAGGGCCTTTGAGGGCGCAGAAAGAAATGGGAAAACTGGTGTTCGAGTTGCTAAGTTTTGATTTAAGAATCAGCTGAAAACTTATGTATCGATTCAGAGTCAAATTTGGATTCTTTTGATTGTCATTAACTCGAGCTTTGAGAACCCATTGGTGAAAAAATGCATTGAACCGGTTTGTTTCGAAGTACAATTTAGGTGTTATCTCGTCAGTTTTGTACTGTTTGAATTGTAAATCTTAAATTTAAAATTTATACCAAAAAAAAAGATACTTATACTTATAACAAAAGGAAATTACCATTAAAACAAACTTTTTCATAAGATAAAAAATTGACAAGTTGATTAAGGGCAGTCTGTTCTTGTTGACATTTGGAATTATTTTCATGCAAAAACTCCATTATATCCTTGGCAGGCTTGCTTGGGTGGACGCATTCCTGACAGTGAGATTCTAATTCATGAAACGGTCCCTCCCAATTGCATCCAATTTGGTTATATTTACATTTAGTTGGCCTTTCCATGCATTCCTCTTTTTGGTGAATGTCAAGCAAGTTTCTCGGATACAAAGTTTCACAATGTAGACAATTGGCCGGAAGTTCGGACACTGTTTTTTCAACAGCCAAATTACGACAGCATGTTTGCTTGCTTATTTCGCATCGGCAATTTGGACAAGTAGCTTGTTCATCTTTGAGCCGTGCATCTGCGAGCAAATGAGCAAAACAGCCTGAGCACATTAGATGACCATTTGTGCACTTTTAAAATTTTCTTAGAGAAAATGAAGACAAAGGATCAAAGAAGAAAAATCTCTAACTTGGTAAATTGAAGCTTGAGGCAGATCAAGGCAAACAGTGCAGCAAAGTATTCCGCCTATTCGGTCCTCAAGCTTTTTAGGTGCATAAAAAATTTCCAATTTGGAAGAATCGGAGTTTTTATTTGCCGATGTATCCTCCATTTCTGAATTTTGAAGCCTAACTTTTTTTAAACGTGGTTCCTCATTAGACGCATTGCTGGTAGAGGGGTTGGTCAATTCAGCGCTCATGCTGTAAGCTAAATTGGTCGAGTGTACCAAATTTTGAGATAATTGTTGTGCTAAGAGTCTAGAATCACAATTATTAAAGTTAATTGTTGATGTAGTGCTAGAGCAATTCATTGTCGTGATAAAATTAATTTTTCTGCGTTTTTGGAATTGCGTTTTTTATTTATAAAAGAAGAAATAAAAAAAAGAAATAGTTATATGAAGTATATGAAAGATAAAATAGAGCCGTATAGATTAGATGGTAGGCCAGAGTGACCAGGTTCTTTAAATGCAAATATTATTTATGATAATAAAATAATTTGTATAGAATTTTTTTTCTTTTATTAAAAAAAAGTGAGTAAATTCAAATTGCACTCTGATTAAAATTATTCGACTTATTAGAAAAATAAATGCAAATATTTTTCTAATGTTTCTAATGTTAAGATGATAGTTTTAGCCTCAAGTTTTGGCTATTTAGAGTGGAAATTATTCAAAGAATCTGAATTTATAATTAAAATCCGTGAATTTAATATTTTCTAACTATTAGAATATTTTATTTTAGGAACTAGCCAAAATTAATTAAATTAGATTCATCCTAATTTGTCTTTGCCAATTTAGGATGCAAAATAATTTAGTCTTTAAATAACTAAAATCAAATATTTACAAAGAGTTAAAATTGATTTATAAAGTGAATATATTTATATAAAGTCGAAATATTCTAAACCTAAGCAAAAATTATTTTAACATCAAAATTTTATGAATATAAATTAATCTTAATGTCCCTATTGTAAATGAATTTATAAAATTTAACTTTTTTCTTCCTGAATTTAGCTAAATCATATATCATATTAAACATAAGTTAGGACATCATGATAAATTGATAAAATAATAAACAATTGTTTTAAAAATTATAAGAAAATTTAAACACATCTTCTATCTATCTATTAGTTTCAGTATATTTAAGACAAAAAAGGATAAAATGATGCTTATTATTCTTAGATAATCTCAGTATTGACTTAATAATCTTAAATCAAATTTCTATTTGAATTAACTTTTATAAATTATTTTTTATTTTAGTTATATTAAAACGAAAGGCAGTACTATATTTCATTTAGAACAAGATGAGAACTCATTTAAAACCTAATAAAAATGAAAATATATTTCCGATTTTTAAATGCCCATAGATAATGGTTGAATCATTTTTGCAAAAGTTTAAAAAATTTTGTAAATTTTGTGACAGTCTTATACACACAAAGGATTCGATCATTTAAGAGACAATTTTTTTGACATAATTATTTATATTAAACAGTCATCAAAACAATTTTTTTATTATTATTTTAAAAAATTTAAAATCGAATAATAAATTAACTAATTTTAATTGTATTTCTATTTCTATATAAAGAATTGGTCTGAAAAGATTTGTTACATAACAAATTTTTGCATAAACAACAAAATTATGTTTAAAGAAAAAACACTAAAACCTTTACATAATAAAAGTGTAATAATGCGTAGATTCTTTTTCATATATTATATATTATTTCAAATAAAAAAAAAAACTAATTATGCGAAATATTTCAATTTAAATGTTTTCTTACGCGTAATTTCGCGAATTAATTATTAAATTAAAATTGAAAAATTACCATTTTTCCAAAACCATCTTGAAAATGGAGGCACAAAGCAACCGTTTTCGTCGAAATAGACTAGGTACGCCATTAAAATTTTTGATTGAGCTTTAAAGATAACAATTAACTTAATTTAAGAGGGTCTAAACTCGATCGAAAAAGCAATAAGTCATTTAAAGTCAAAAATGAATATTCCGTTTGAGGACTCCTCAATAATTAACACTTTAAAAAATGACGCTTCCTTGGAAAGGCCATCTAAATGTATGCGACTGGAAACAAATAATAAAAATAATAATTCAAATAATAATACATTTAGTAAAGAAATAAAAAAAGGTACATTAAGTGTGTATTAATTTAAAGTTAATTTTTTAATTTTTAGAGCCAGACTTTCTTAATGAAGAGCAAGAACATTCACAAGTAAATTTGACTTAATCAATGTAATATTAATAAGCTCTATAATTAAAGAATTAATTTTAGGATTTTAATTACTTATCACACGAGTCTAACTATTGTCCTTCATCTCCTAATAATTCATCTAATGAAATTTTGGAACAAAATCTTAATCTTGATCTTTTGAATAATTTTATGGTAAAATTTTTTGACTAAACTTAAATTTTGTTAATTTTAAATATAAGCTGGTTGTTCCGACGCTAGCTGATCAAAATCAAAATGGAGATGCTGTTAGCTACGAAGTATTCAAGACTTTTGCCCAAATAGTTCAGAGCACCTTTAACAAATTATCAGAAGAGATTAATAGACAGCAAAAAGAAATAAATGAACTAAAGATAAGGACTCAATTTAGCAGCAATAATGATTCATATAAAACCATGGTTTTTTTTGCTTTTTAAATTTTTTGTTGATTAAATAATGTTTTAGATGTACGATGGCAAAGATTTAATGGAAATAAATGCCAAAGATCCGAAAAAATATGCTCTTTGTATTTCTCGAATAATTTTTACCGATGAAGAGTTAGAAAATTGTCTATTGACAAACGTTCCAGAAAAAACTCTGCCTCAAACGAGCAGGGTACCATTACCGGCTGAAAAAATGAAAGTATTTAGAGGTAAACGGCAATAAAACTTAAAATTAAATGTAGCTAAATTTTTCTATTTTAGAGGCTATAATGAAAAGATTTGATTTAAATGACTCAAGTTTTGGTGAATGGTGGCCTAAAATAAAAGAATCTATCAATGCATGTGGTAGACATAAAAAAGCTAAGAAAAAAAGACAAGTACAAGAATTCGAATCTTCATTAGCTAACACAAGTCAAAATTAAAATTTTTGTTTTTAATTAAATTTTGTTATTAATTTTTTTTAATAAATAAAATAATTTCTTATTTTTGAAATCTCATTAATCGTTTGAATTAGCGCAAAAAAAAATTAAACTAATGATTAAATTCAATTGTATTTCTCCATTATATTAAAAGATTAATTATAATAATTTTACAAGATTATTTTCTGGTAAACAAACAATTTCAAATTATCCATATAAACAAATCAAATATTTTAAAACTTCAAATTTTTGTTTATTTCGATAAAACATGTTTATGAATAATTAGTTCCCAATCATATTTCATTGAAACTACCAAAAAATTTTAGTTATTTGTAAAGTGGCTGATTGTTCAATAGTAAATTAAAGGTGTACTGATATTGTCGTTTTATAATATTATAAAAATTTTGAGCATCTTAAAAAAATCAAAATCTCATAGTTCTTACTAAAATTAATTACTTTTAAAAATTAAAATAAATTTTTAGCAGTGATTCTATTTATAAGCGTCATGTCTAAAGTTATAATTAAAGAGGTAAATTTTGATAATATAGAAATGAAAAGCAATGATTTAAATTACATTATTAAGCTAGACAAAAGCAAAAATTACAATTGAATACAAAAAATAAAAAACAAATTTATCTAAAAAAATTACGCATTGAATTTAAATTATTTTTTCAATTTTAGATACTTTTTAAGCAAAGTAAATGAAAAAATATTAATTAAAGATCAATTTTCTTGATAAATAAAGATATCGGTTAAAATTAAGGAAAATAACTTTTCTATTTTACTTACATATTAAAACATTTTTAAAATGCTAACTAATAAGTGAAAAATTTTAATTACTTTGCTAAGAGACCCTGCTCTGATTTAAAAAATAATATTAATCTCATACATAATAATTAGAAAAATTCATTAAATGATATATTGAAATGAAATAAATAACTTTTGATGTTCAAGTAAAATTTTGAATAAATTCTTTTTTTATTTATCACTATTTTTTTACCCAATTAGTTGAATAACTTGAAAAAAATAAATATTTGATTTATTTTTAAGAAATTCTCATAGTTAAAAGTATCAAGATTCCTAAAAAACTTTGAGCATTCTTTGAGGAAAATTAATCAAAAACTATTTTCTCATTTAGTTGAAAATGATGAAAACAATGGGCTATTGAAAGACAATTTTTTATCTTTAATTTTTTAATATATGTAAATATTCGACAATTAGAGACACATGACAAAAATAACTTTAATTTAAAATGATTAATCACGAATATTTTTTAATATTTTAAAAAAAAAATAATAATGAAACCCATAATGTAAATCAAAATAATGCAAGCAACTAAAAACTAAAGCCATACATTTTAAGCTTTATCTTTTTTTTTCGAAATTTTTTTCTTGGTCTTTGTAATAATTTTATGTATTTATATGTATATATATAAATTTTAATCAAAAATAAAAAATTATTCTTGATCATGAGACATTTGAGAAAAGAGAAAACAAATCTCTAAATTATAAAGTCATTTATGAAACAATATTGAACCGCTATTTTGTTTAATATTGGTTTCGTTGATGGGCGACCAGTTTAGTCAAAGTCAGCTTAATTTTACTAATTATTTTTTTGTCTAAGTTGTATATTAGTTTTTAAAATAAAAATTTAGTAACATTTGTCTGCCACTTGGTTTATGTGTACGAACTATTGCTTTAATTGTTTTTCTGTTCTGACGTACATACATTATTTGCTTGGAAAAATTGATTTTTCTATTATAAATGACTTTTTTGTAAATTTTTCGAATTTACCTTCATTTTTTAGAATATAGGTTATTGACTAAAAATGACCGATGATAACTCAATAAGTGAAGAGGAAAAAGTAATAAAAAATTTTTAATTTTTGATTTTCATATCTATCTAAATTCAAGATAAAAATTGCAGCAAATTTTCTGTTCCATTCACCACCCGGAGAGTTCAAAGAAGTGTTTCTGGGTATTAAATTAAAAATATTTTTTTAAATATTTTCATTTTTTTTCTAAAATTTTTTCAAGATTTAAGAGGATTATTGAGTGATGATAGAATTCTAAAGCGGGCATTAAATAAGTAAAATAAAATAAGCAATAATGACATTTTATATTAGGCAAATTTTCTAGTACCAATGCTCGCTATAACCAGGACCAGTTTGTCCACTGTAAGCTAGATAATACATCCGAGCCATGCATTATAACTGAGTATAACGAGTTAGCAAATGGTCGCTACTACGATCCCAGAACCAAGACATCGTTCAAGTAAATACTTTAAGTAAACTAATTTTGCCTAAATTGTCTAAGGTTTTTTAAAAAGATTCGATCATTTGCAATTAAGTGCAACTGAGGTCGAGCCTTACACAGATATTGATAGCTTATCAGAGGCCTGGCGAGCGAGTTTAGAGACCGAATTGACTAGTTACGTAAAAATTCATTACAAAGACGCGGCTTGTAGCGTTTTTGGATCAAGTGATCAAGGTTTGGTGACTTTGGTATGCTGTACAGAGGCGCACAAATTTCAACCTTCTAATTTTTGGAACGCCAGATGGAGAGCTAGATGGGCAGTCACTTTCCAGCCATCAAGTAAAGGAGAAGTTGAATTAAATGGTGTTATAAAGGCTCAAGTTCATTACTATGAGGATGGAAATGTCCAATTAGTCAGTCAAAAAGAAATAAAAGAAAGCGTAGGTGTCACAGATGCTGAAGGTACAGCTAAACAAATAGTTAGAGTAATTGAAAAAGCAGAAAATGAATACCAAAGTGCCATATCCGAAAATTATAAAACAATGTCGGATAACACATTCAAAGCTTTGCGACGTGCCTTGCCTGTTACCAAATCCAGAATTGATTGGAATAAGATTAGCTCGTATAAGATTGGTAATGAGTTGAAGTCGTCGCCTACGGCTTAGATTCCGTTCAACTTATTTTACTCGAACTAATCTAGATATATCATTCTAATTCGATTTTTAAATGCATGCATCTTAGCTTTTCTTTTTGAATAATAAAATCTAAAATCTATCTATTTTGAATAAAGTTTATAAAAATTGTATTAATATTTTTAACATCGTAGATTGTCATAATTTTTTGTTTGGAATCAAAAAACAACTTGAAAACACGAATTATATTTTTTTTTTATTTTTTAAATTTCTTTAATAGAATAAAAATTATAACAAATGATAATAGTAATTATTAGAAATATTAAAAATGAAACAGAACTATTTTTATATATGTTTAAAGACCTCATTCGAGTTTTAATAAATATTCTTTTAAATAGAAATGAGTTTTTTTGCAATTTTAATTAAATCAATTAAAGAAATTAAAGCTTTTTTTTAGAGTTTATTTCCGAATAATGAGGTGAATGATAAAATTAAGTTAAATCAAAAACAGAATTTTTCAATAATTAGAAAAAAATCTTCTATTTTTCTTTTATTTCCATCATTTCAAGAGTTATCTTTAAAAAAAATTAACTTTATCAAATCTTTAAAAAATATTTGTTTACTTGTGGAAATTTTTCTGGAATAACATTAACCAAGTTATCAATAATATCGCCCTGAATTGTCAGGTCATCTTTATCACCTTTAGAACAACCACAAGAAAATCGCTGGGCAAAAAATTTCTTCGCTACCTCAAGATCAATACCATTACTTTCCAAACCGATTATTATTGTCACGTACTTATTTCCTTTGCGCTTTTCCTTGTTTATCAAAATTTTGCTCGGTTGCTTTTCTTTTTTTGCTTTTGGATTTCCTTTTCCACCTCGTTTCTGATGGGAAGATTTTTTTTCGCCATCCGTTTCTTCTTCTGCTCCTTCAGTAACTTAAAATTAAGCATATATTATATTTATAAAAAATATATGAAAAAATTTTTAAAAAAATCACCTTGAAGTTCATTCATTTGATTAAATAGTTCGGGATGGTTTTTATTGAGCCAGTCTTTACAAGCGTCTGGATTGGCAGAATATTCGCACAAATCCGTAGGGAGACCACACTCTAAGTTTAAAAAATAGATTCTTTAGTAGAACTGAAAAATAAAAAAGTCCTTACCACCACAATAAATAACGTTTAAAGGATATTTAACATTTGGAACGGGTCCTGGATAGCTTACTTGCTTTGCTGAAGCTGAATCTTCTGCTGTATCCATTAATGATAATATTTTTGAAAATTTATTTTAATAAATTCGTTTAAAAAAATAAAAATCTATGATTAAATTTTTTCAATACATCTAGAATATAAAAATTTAAATTCTTACTGAAAGCATGGCAAATTTAACGACCAATTCTTAATTAACCATTGGAAAGTAAATAGCTCATATAATTATCTAAAAATGTAAGTAGCAATAAACGCATAGAAAATTTAATGTCTAAATCAATAAACTTATTTAGTATCTATTTTTTTTACTTTTATATTAAATCATCGCGTATTTAATTTTTTTTTATTTGTTTAATTAATCTAATATCCATTAATCTTTTAAAATATGTTTATAAGTTTTCATTAAATATGTAAAATATTAACTGACCTTTTTCAAATTTAAACAGGAATTTTGAGAATATTATTTAAAGCATAAGATAAATTTTTTTTTAATTTATAATATCTTATACGAGCTAATAAAAAAAATTATCAAATTTAACTACTAAATTCACTTAATTTCAATAAATGATTTTAATTTGAAAATGAAGAAATATTTTGAATATCCAAAATTATCAATAAAATTTAAAAATAAAAATTTTATTTCAAATTAAAATGTAACCAAAAAATTAAATAAACTTAAATAAACTTTTTATTTTTTAGCTATTAAAAATTTTTTTAATATAATATTATTTTTAATATAATATAATTAGATAATTTGAATAAAGCAATTATAAAACTGGAAGTCATTGAGTTAAGTTTTCAGCTTGAAGCTCAGTTTTTTGATTTTGATTCATTTGGAAGTGATAATAACATCTTGAAAAATGATTATGTTTTATCATTTTTTAAAAAGGGCAGCAAACTGATGGCTTAAATTCAAATTAAAAATTGAAAAAAAAATTTTTTTTTCTTATATAAAATTAAAACGAAATGTAACAAAAATAGCTTTCATTTTAGACAAAATTCTTTCAAATGCTAGAAAATCGGCCTTTTTAAAGACTTAGAATGGTCAAATAAGCATAATATTGAAAAAACAAGGAGGCTATATTATTCAGTTTTAAATTATTTGTCTTAAATAAATAAAATAATTAAGATATGATTAAATTTAAATTGAGTTTAGCTAAAAATGAAAAAATCTTTTAAAAAGACTTCAATAAATACAAAAAGAAGATTAAAATTGATCAATGAAAGCAACTATTTCTTTTTTAGACACCTTCACAAATTTAAGCGAATATCATCCACAACATTTTGCTTTTCCATCTGCAGGAATAGCTTAATCACGATAGATCTTGTTTGAATCAATTTATTTGTTACTAAACTGGGATTTGTTTGCTAATTATAGCTCAATTCAAAATATGAACGAAACAGCTAGCATTGAAAATATTTGTATATTTGGTAGAGTACTAACTGGATCTTTGATGCACACAAAGCAAAATTCAAATGGCAAGTTTACAAGTGTGTCTGATGAGAAAGTTTAGCCATTTCTAAGTTATTAGGGAAAGAAAGTGTAATTTAATCAATTTGAGTTCTTGGCAGTTGCTAGTTTTATAATTGGAAGTATTAAACCAAGGCGTATATCAACATGTCAAGATCTAGTGGCAAGAAATCTGGCTATTTCCACGAGTGTAACTATCACTAATCACTCTTTTGAAATTGAATTTCCATCAGAGCCAATTTTGACTATTGTTGTGTGTAATGATTTTGGTAAAGATAAAACATCTGATTATCGTTAATATCTCAAGGCGATATCTAAAGGTGAAACAATTGTTAACAATTTATTTTAATAAATACTATAGATCGAAAAACCAGTTAAAAAAAACATAAAAAGAACTTGAATATTTGAAGCTACAGTACGTTTCTAAACAAAGTTAACAGGCTACTTAATCGGTTAAAAAGCTGATCATAAAAACTGCTTAAACCGCTCACTAACATTGCGTAAGCAATTTTTTGAAACGATACTTTGTTTAGAGATGTACTATTACTAGAGTAGGAGATTTTGTTCAAAAAGTAAATCGAAAATGTGACACGAACTGTGGTAGCTTTAAAAACGAATATGCAGCCCTTTATTGTAAATTTGAGCAACTAAGACTTGATCTCGTAATTTAAGTTCGTTTAAACTCAGACGATTCTATCAAAAATATCAAACCTGACCTGACTGACAGTGATGCTGAACATTCTAAAAGAGCTGTCATTTATTCAGAAGGTGTTTCAAAAAAAATTTCCTAATCTTTAAATTTTTTTGAAAAGCTAAAAATTTTTCGTCCATTAAACCAGAAATTATATGACGATGATGCAAAAATATATGAAACTATGTTTGATTCAGTTAGTAACAATTAAAAATGTTTTAGTTTATTAAACAAATTAATTTATGAAGATTTTATATCAAATAATCATTTATAAAGGATTTAAAAATTATTATTCAAGATAAAAATAGATTTGAAAATTTTATCAAATTCGTAATTTGTGCGATTAAAAATTATATTAAAAATTTTAAATAAAAATATTCAACTTTTAAAATTTCAATTTTAGTTACTTAGAAATTATTTAAAATAATTGATATAATGCAAATCAAATCAAAATAAGTATTAATTTGATTATTCAATTTTGGTGCTAAGCTTTATTTGGATTTTATTAACTTAAAGTCAATATTGTTAAAATTAATTTTTGAAATTAATTCAAGTTCTTTATTAACTTTAATTTGATTTGAAAAAAAAAGATTTAGAATTAAGAAAAATCTGACCAAAAAAAGTCATCTTCATTTACTAATAATTATTCTACCCGATGGAATCGGTTCATTTATAGACTTTTTTTATTTGTGTTGATTAAATATTTTGAAAATAAAATTTAAATTTAAAAATTTTAAATTATAGACAAAGCTTAAGTCTTTATAATAGTGACGCTAAATTTGCTTAAGATTCATAATAAAGCAAAATTCGCTTTTTATTAAAATATATTTGCACGCATGCAAGCTTTGTTAAATACTTGCAATAGAAATATTCTCTATAGCTTTGATTCTATTTCAACAAGAAATCAAATGCAAATGCGTTTATAAACCGATAAATAAAATAAATTCATAAAACAATTTAAATGATAATTATTTATAGTGTGAAGTGTTAGCATTAATAATACATTTTTATTTAGATTAAAAAGATCAGCTAAAAATAAAAATGTCTATCAGCAGACCAGCCGCCAATATTTTACGAAGACCTTTACAAAATGAGCTAAAAAAACAGGTATTGATCGCTTTCGGTCTCTCCACAGCAGCAGCATTGGGCTACAAAGCAATAGTTTCAGACCCTAGAAAAAAAAATTATCAAGAATTTTACAAGTAAATTCAAATAAGTATTTAAAATAATATTTATATGAAAATATTTAAGAAATTATGACGAACAACGTCATTTTAACCGTATGGCTGAAGCTGGAGTATTTGATTCGGTGAAATCAAATGGTGATAGATCCGAATGGATTGCTGATTATGAGAAGCAAGTTGATGAGGCTATCGCTGCCTTAAGAAAATAGATTATTTAAATCTCTTTTTTTGTAAAACTTGACGAAAATATTTTTAAATTAAAAAAATAAAATAATAGATTATAGTTCGAAATTTTTTTAAACTTTATCTATAACATTTACTTGGGAAAATTGTAATGTTACTTATTAATTCTGGTAGTTGACAGATATTATTTGGAATTTTGAGATCAAATGCTCGTAAAAAAGCATTTAATTTAAAAAAAAATGAAACCTCTTAAATTCTTTAATTAAGACAATGATTCATAGTTTGTTCATCATTAACAATTCAGGGTAAATTAATAAAAATAAAGATAAATTTGTTCTGATAGTTTTTTATTCAATTTTATTTAAAAGGGACATTTTTATGGAAAAGCACTACAAAAGTGTTATCCATAGAAATATTTGTGATTATTTTTTTGAAGCATTGGGAAAGTGTTCTAAGCCAGAAGACATTCCAACAGTTATTTCAACACCTCATCACAAACTTATTGTGATTTATAGAAAAAAACTTTTTTTTCTATCAGTGGTTGTAAACGAAGGTAACATGATAGGACAAAAATCTTCAGTTTTAACTTTTTTCTCAAGTTCCTCCATTGTTTGTGATCGAGATTCTTCATAGGGCAGTTGACATTTTCGAAGACTATTTCAATGAGTGTACTGAATCGTCTCTTAAAGAAAATTATGTAGTAGTGTACGAACTGCTAGATGAAATGTTGGACAATGGTTTTCCTTTGGCAACCGAATCAAACATTCTTAAAGAACTTATCAAACCACCTAATTTGTTCAGAAAAATGGCTAACATGGTCACTGGCGACTCAAAGTGGGAAATTTTTTTTAAGACTATTGACAGTTTATTTGATCTTAACATGTTTAAGTTTGAGCTCAACTTTGCCCACAGTTCAGCTATCAAACATTCCATGGCGTAGACAGGGAATTAAGTATACAAACAATGAGGCTTATTTTGATTGTATTGAAGAGATAGATGCCATAATAGATAAAAATGGCTCTACAATAATGTGCGAAATTCAAGGCTATGTAATTATAAGATAAAGTTGATATGAAAAAATTTTAAACTTTGTCTTAAGATTGATTGCTGTGTTAAGCTTAGTGGAATGCCTGATTTGACTTTATGCTTCACAAATCCAAGGCTTTTGGATGATGTGAGCTTTCATCCTTGTGTAAGATTCAAACGATGGGAGGTATAATTAAAAATCAAAAAAGATTTTATTGAAAATTAAATATTTATTTCTAATAAGAGCGAAAAAATTTTATCATTTGTTCCACCTGATGGCAATTTTCGCTTGATATCATACCATATCGAATCATTGAAGTAAAAATAAAAAATATATTAAATTATAATATGTAATTTAAAATTTAAAATAAAGTTCTGTTTTGATTCCGATATATGTCAAGCACAACATTCAATTTAAGGAAGGATCAAATGGTAGGTTTGAGGTCACTTTTGGATTGAGACCTGGTCTTGGAAAAACAGTAAAGAATTCTATTCAATTAAACTAATGAATAATTAGTTTTATTTTATGTGGAAAATGTTCAATTAAATGCCGAGATGCCAAAATGTGTACTGAATATGTCACTGACGCCGACTCAGGGACGATATACATTTGATGCCGTAAAAAAGAATTTAGTATGGGAAATTGGGCGAATAGATCCATCTAAAATTCCAAGCATACGCGGAAATGTACTATTTATATTTTTCAAAAGCTTTGGTTATTTTATTTTTTTAAGATTACTGTTAGCAACGGTAGTCCTTTACCAGAATCAAACCCTCCTCTACATTTAAATTTCCAAATAAATCAACTAGCTATATCTGGAATCAAATTTGGTAGACTGGATGTTTATAATGAAAAATACAAGCCATTTAAAGGAGTAAAGTATTTAACAAGAGCTGGTAAAATCCAGGTTAGAACCTAAAATGGAAGAAAAACAAACACAACATCTAGTCATTTGGAATTAATTTATTTATTTGAAAAAATGTAAATTTTATCGGTCAAGTCAATACAGTTGATATAGCTACAAATTACTCTAAATTTTTTTTCATAAATTTTAGCCTATTTAAAATTTCAATAATAAATTTTTTTAGTTAGTTTTAACTGTTAGTCATGTATCTTTATTCATTTCTTTTAAATTAATATTTTAATAAATGATTTAACTTTAAATAAAATTTTAAAATTTAGAGCCCTTAACCAGGCTTTTGGTATAATAATAAGAATACTAAAGTTAAAAACTGATTTTCTAGATATCTAAGAATGCATGTTTGGCTACGTAATGAACCCCTTAATAGCTGCGCGATAAACTATCCCATCTCCCATCACATAAACGCTAATGTAAACTTTATATATACATATCAGTTATAAAAATATTAAACTATTTCTAATATTTAGACTCTTAGGAAAACAGTTAATTATGCTAAAAATAAAGGAGCCTCGGGTTATCCAAAAATTGAGTAAATTAATTTAAACATTAATAAGTATAATACTAATTTATTTACTTATAAAGATACTCGATATGGAGATACATAGCATGTAACAAAATTAGTATACCGGAACATTTAGCTTGGATGTAAGTTAAAAATTAATTTAATTAATAGAAACAATTGCCTTCTTTTGTTAAAACTTATCAGTTTTGATTAATTTTATGTCTCAAATTTGAGATTGAAAATTTCAAATAGATAATTGTCCATCTTTTCCATATGTAACCATTTCTATTATTCTATTTGAATCTTAAAGTATAATCCATTTAAAATAAATTATGAAAAAATATTTTATAAATCTCATTAATTACAAATTTTTTTCTTTTGGTTGATTATAATGAAATATTATCAACCACTATCTTAAAAGCTTACTGGTATTTCAAAATCTACTTTCAGGCGCTCATTCCCATACAAATTTTGGCAACGTTTTTTTAAAAAATTTACTACATATAGAAAATTTTTTATTCTAAATTTAAAAAATTTTTTCATTCTATTTTTATTTATTAAATTCATTATTAATAAATTAATTTCTAGTAAAACATCCTATCAACAAATTGACTTAAAATTTATTTAAATTAGGTATTTTGAATCTTTTTATGCTTTGTCAAACTATGGTAATCAAAGAAGCATAGAATTTGACATCGAGTTTCATAGATGCAAAACCAAAGAAGATCAAGGTTTTTCTATTTATTAATAATTTTTTTATAGCAAAAAATAATCTAGTTAATTAAAAGAGAAAATAAAAGACTCGAAAAGAATTGACCTGTATCAATTTATTCTTCATTTGTACATTCAACAATTTTATACTATCGATTTAAAATCGTCCATTATGTCAAGAGAAGAGTAAACATCAAAAATAAAAAATTTTTTAATTTTTTTTTATTTCATTATTTCTAATTAGATGGCCAGTCAATCGTAGTGATGCGAGTGATCGTAAAAAATCTAAAGTAACTATAAATTAGTTTAAAAATAAAATGTCATTAATTATCACTTAATTGCTTAAAGGGAACGGATGAACTAAATTTTATAAATTTTATCACGAAAAATTTCGATGAAATAATAAGCTTATTTTCTTTTGATAAAACAATTAATCAAAATGACATAGTGAGTGAAGAGATACAGCAAGCTCTTAACTTTATTTTAGAGGGCTCTGTAGACAATTACCAAACAATTTTGTCATTTAGTCAATTACTAAAGCAATCATCAGTTCAGTCTAAAATGGTACGATGTCAAAATTTAGTTAAATTAAAATATAATTTTTTAAAAAGAATGACGGTAAAATGTATGTAAAAAATTTGGTTATTTTTCTCAAAAATTACATCGAAATGAACCCTTTTGGACTAAATTCTTGCCTGCGAAATGGAAAGCGAATCACAGCCACTTATCTTGGCGGATCGATGGACCCCAAAAAATACGGCAAGATAATTACCAATATAAATATAGCTCCAAAAAAGTTTTTTTTTTACATAAGTTTATTTTTAATTATTTAAAATTTCAATTTTAAGTGATTTTATTGTCTATATAAGCCAAGTACTCAAACAAACTTTAATCGAAGTAAGTAAAAATTTCAAATTATACTTAAAATTTTATAATTTTAAATTATTTAATCATCTAGAACTCGCAATCGTTTCGACACAGTGGTCTTTATATAGATAAATGTTTGTCATCAAACATCTACATATTACAGTCTATTAGGTATACAATAATTGATAAAAATATTTATTTATTACTAAACAATTTATAATTTCATTTTTATAAATCATTTTTTTTAAAAGATCGTGTTCCATAAAAAAATGCAAAAAGTCTCTTATATTTATTGGGCCAACTCAGCGCACAGTAACAGTTGATAATTGTAATGATTGTACAATTGTTGCCGTATGTAGAAGAATAATAATAAGGTAAATTTTAATAAAAAAGAGGCATCTTTTTAAATTATTGATTTAAAAGAAATTGTTCAATGTGTAATTTTTTTCTATTGACTCCCACTAGTCCGATATTGTTAACCGGCTGTGACAATATAAAACTTGCTCCTTACAATTCAACATATCCAGGTATCGAAGAAGATGCTCTAACAGCTGGTTTATCAGACATTATTAATTTGTGGGATAAACCAATTGTGGTTACGCAGAATCAGAGCCTAATCGGTCTTCACTGGTCCTTAATGAGCCCTTGTGATTTCCAAGTTATCAGCATTCCCATTGAAACAGAGACTAAACAGCAGCCTTCTTCGAATGAATTGATCAACAAAGCGAATGTAATTTTTTGATTTAAATAAAATATTTGCCTTAAAAGAGTATATTTTTTTCCAGGAAGTATTTGGTACTTTGCCACCAGAGTATGAAAGAGAGCTAACTGATCGATATCAGATTCTTGAAATTAACTTGGAACTTATTCAAACAGCTAATCTCAATCAAGAACAAAAGATGATGTTACAGCGTTTCATTGAAACTAGTTTCAAAGAGAGCCTGCAAGTCAGTGGAGACCAAAAACAACTAGACCATTTGGCAACTATAACCAATTCTAACTCACAAGGCCAACAATTGACTAACTAAACAAAATTTTTACTCCATTTTTTTATTTAATCAAAAACTTTTGTACAATTTTATTAAATTTTTAAAAAATAAATTGTTGATTTACCTTCTCCCAAAGCCATTGGTAACATCTGGATGAATGAAAACGTAATATTTTAGACCATTTTATGTTTATGTATGTCCATTTATAACATAAATAATAAGATGGCCTAAAATATTAGGCGCCTATTGACCACAAAGAGAGGCAAGTTTTGTGCCCGAGTGTTTAAGTTTTTTAATTTAAACTTTTTTTTTGTGTGAGCTCAACTGGCGTAGATTTACTGCTTTAAATAATAGAATGATATTTACTTAATAGTCAGTTGAAGGCTAAATGACTAATAAATTATAAATATTTGATTGTTGTTGTTCTTTAGAAATATTGTTTTGTGATTGGTATGCTTGGTTCTAATTTTTAGAAAATCGTTTGAATAAATATAGGAAAATATAACATGGCATTTGTGTCCAAAAGCTGGGTTGAAAATCGATAAGAAATGATATTTATTATTCATGGAAAACGCCATATAAACCATTTTTGTTTTGTGTTCTTATTCTCTCTTACAGTCTTTTCTAGACCTAAGTGTCCTGAATTCTGGCACAAAAATGCTTTGTGCTTGAAATCTAATACAACAAAAACATAAAATATAACATATTTAATGATCTAAATGTCCGCAAATTAAAACATTCATAGCAAAATAATTAATTGCTTTCTAGATATGTGATCAGATTAAATTTTTACTCTTTCTTAACCAAAGTGATCATCATGGACTCTTATTCAAATAAAAACTTAATTTTTGATAAAAAGATACTTTAAAAGCTATACTTTGAAAATTTTAAATTTCGGGACAGAAGTTTAGGTGGCGCATTAAACTAAAGTTATAACAAGAGAGAAAAATAGCTTTGTTTGCTAAATGCAGCAAAAGTATTTATTTAGTTTTATATGTAGTTCATTATGAAAAAGTAAGGCTACACCACTTGATTTTATCGATAGATATTTTAGATTTCAAAAACTCTCAGTTAATTCCATTTCGAACAATTACTATTGCATTAAACCTTTATTACTAGTTAGCTAAAAAAGCTTTCATTAAAAAAAAAATACAAATATATATATAAACTATTATATATTTTAAATTTAAGTATTTCAAAATATTTTTGTTAGATTAAAATAAAAGCTCAGATATAATTTCTAAAAATTTCAGATAAAAATTTTTAAAAAACAGAATAATTTTGATTAAAAATTGTGTAGGTTTGGAGGGCTCTTTTAAGTCTACTTTACTAAATTTAATTTAAAAAAAAAGACACGATTTAATTTAATTATTTTAATAATAATGCTAAATTGGGCGTTAATAAAATTTGTTGAGTTTTAAAACAAAATAATGTTAAAAATAGTAAATTATAGACTTGAAAATCTGTTTTCAAGAGATTAAAATTAAATTTAGCTTCTGAGAATACTTGAACTATTATTGTTAAATTGTGAAACAGCCACCAAAAAAATCATCAACAATTACTTAAGTTTTTATTAAAAAAAAGGAACTAAGCCTTTGAATAATTAAAAATTGATCGAATTTTTATAATTAAAACTAGAAAATTTCAAATCTAAAAAAATAGTTTCTTTTTTTTTTAATTTTTGATATTTAATTAAAAATAAAAGACAATAAAATTATATTTTAATTGACTAAGTTTTTAAGTTCAATTTTATAAAGCATTAATCAAGATTTTTTATTAAATTTTTCTACGCCACACTTATTTTTAAAGTATCTGATTAATTAATTTTCATTCAAAAAATTCTTATTAAAAAAAATTAAAACCTATCGGGGAGAGAGTTTTATAGCGAAGACAACTGTTGATACTCTTCAAGAACAATCATTTAAAGTTTACTTTCTGGAAAGCCAAAATATGCCAATTTAAAAAAAAAATATTTTGGGAAAAAATAATCCAAGCCGTTTTTAACATTGAAATATTTTATGGTACATTAAAATATTCTGTTTCATTCCAAAAAAAAATTTAATTTAATTATATTTTCATTTAAAATTTAAAGCTGATTGAATTTTAATTAATAATTCAAATTTTTTCAAACAGTTCAAATTATTTTATAAAATTAAATTAAAATTCACCAAAAAAATGATTAATTTAGTTAAGAGAAATCTGAAATTTAGTAGGTTAGTCTATTTAAATTTAAAAGTTGATAATTATTAGGATGCTGGAATTTTTCAAATGAAAAAAAAGTTGTTTCAAAATTTATTAAAATAAAAAATTTAAAACTAAATTTTTTTTAAACAGTCACCGTAAGCAAATAAATTAGATATGGAATTAAAAATTTTAAAAAATATATTTTGAACGGACTTACTTTAAATATTTGATGGTAATATTTAAAATAAAAATTAAATTCTCACATATTTTAAAAATTCAAATATACTGAATAAATTGATTGAATTTGATAAATAATTTTATACATGAAACTGAACACAATACATATCTTATTATCTATATTTTCTATCAAAAATTTTGTAATAGCTTTTCTTTTAAACTCAAAAAATCATTAATCAATCAATCAAAACTTATTCAGCTTATTAAAATAATAGCTTTTAGGGTTTTATAATGGTTCTTGAATCAGCAAAATGTGAACCATTGTCATCTTCTGATACTGAACAATTTTGAAGTTCTCCCACCGGTGTGCTGTCATTTGTAATAACAATCAAATTTTTGTTTTCATCAAGAGATTTTTCGTATTCATTTAAAATTTTTCTTTCTATATTTTGTACTGAATTTCCCAATCCAATTTGGTGAATCTTAAATTGGTATGTTCTCAATCGAATAAACCTCTGTCAAATTAAATAAATTATAAAATCAATTAAAAAATGTCATCTCTAAAATACTTCTTTAATATTTCCAGGTGTTATAATAAATTTAAACAGAGCGTAAACTGGGATACAAATAAAAGAAGAAATAGACAGTCCCCATCCAAATAACAAAGCCCAATGAGGGTATTTGTATGTTCGGTTGTAAGTCAAGTCTTCGTAT
Organism: Brachionus rotundiformis; assembly: GCA_016802295.1. NCBI lineage: Eukaryota > Metazoa > Rotifera > Eurotatoria > Ploima > Brachionidae > Brachionus > Brachionus rotundiformis. The sequence goes on from JAESIW010000137.1 coordinate 2,659,453, forward strand.
GTCAAAACAGTAAAGACAATTAAAACCTTTGATTTAAAATTAAAAAAAACTCTACTTTGCTTAGAATATAAGTATACCAAGGTAAAAAACGGCGTAGCAAAAACCCACATAACTTTTAGCCATGGGCCTAGCTTAAATTCCCACATGGTCTCTAAATTTTTACAATAATTTTTAACACCATAAAAGTAGGCTATAGCAATGCATTCAAATAATCCAACGAATAATAAAGTCCTTGAAGCAGCATAGTAGTCAAATATTTGAAAAACATACATTCCACCCTTTCCAAATCATTAAATAAGATATTAATTTTGTATTTAAATAGTTAAAATACATTAGTAATCATTGGTAGACCACAAATGAAGGAAACAAAAACATTTATAGCTGATACAATTTCCTTAGTGTATTTACAGCTTATGTATTTTTTGATATATGGCATGTACTCGTCTATGAGTGCAGTAGTAATGGCTTCGGCCGCGACCAATTGAGTTCCAAGACCCAGAAGAAATAACATTATGAAAAACATCACCGACCATATCGGACTAAATGGCATTAGAGATAACGCTTGAGGATATCTAAAGAAAATATTTTTTTAGATGAAATTAAAATAACTAAACTTTAATTAATTATTTTAATTATGCTCGCTTTAGTAAATTAGATTAAGGCAAAACAAAAGTTTTAGTTTTAAATTGAATTTTTCTTTTAGGCAGCCTTGTTTGCATTTTAGAATAAAATTTATAATTAATTATTAGTATAAATATAACTAATTTAAGATAGTTAATGATAAAGAACTTAATTTTAAAGAAATTAAAAAATATTCAAAAATTTTCTTACACAATAAAAGCTAAACCTGGCCCTTCTTCAGCCACTGCATCAATACTAACACCCTGTATATGAGCCATATAGCCCAAGACAGAAAATATTACAAAACCGGATAGAACACTTGTGAATGAGTTGGAAATGGTAAAAATAACCACGTCACGATATGAATTATGGTTAAATTGATTATAGCTTCCGAGAGCAACTAAAGCGGCGATGCCAATACCATATGAATAAAAAACTTGGGTTCCAGCATCAGACCATACCTGATAAGATAGTTTAAACGAATATAATTAATTTGCTAAATCTACCTGGAATTCTAGAAGCTTAGGCCAATCCGGCTTTAAGTAATAAATAATTCCATCAATTGATCCCGGTAAGAAAAGACCTCTAACTAACAATATAAAAAGAAATACGTATGGCATCGTAGCAGTTATGTAGACAATCTTTTAAAAAAAATTCAAATTAAAAAAAAATTATCAACAAAATTTTACTATTTGACTGTTTTTCATTCCACGAAAAATACTAAAAAACACAATTAGCCAGGCTAAGAATAGAGCAATGAGTAAATCAGGTTTTATTGAGCCAACATGTTCGATTCCTTTTGAAATACCCAAAACATTTAGCCTTTATTTTTAAAAATAAACATATATCTACTCAATCTTTTTTAATTCCAAATTACTCCCAGTATTCTGTAATGGGGTCAAGACGCTTTTCACATGTGATCACTGAACTATTGTCAAAAGTCAACAAGGGCTCTGTTTTGGTCATATTAATCTCGACCTTATCACGCAACTTGCCATAAAGTAGCTCCTCTGAACAACACTTGGTGTTCCATTTATTCGAACATGATTTCCATGGTAGCTCATAGCTAAACGAATCATACAAATAGCGTAATGACCATGCTAATATAACCTCGTAGTATACATTTCCAAAAAAAACAATTATTAAATTAGCAAAGCCGATCCCTTTGCAAAAATAAAAATCCCGATTAATATTGTTAATTATTAAGATGTCTTTAGAAATTAAATAGTTATAAGAAACCAAGATATATCTAACTTAATTAGCGTTTATTTTTTAAACTAAATTACTTAGCTCAGATGATATTTTATTGAGCACAATCAAAACCTTTTTATGTGTTTTGATCATTGACTAATAAAAATTGTTTAGAATTAAATTTTATTTTATCGGCCAAAATTACCTTTAAACAATGGTGTTAAATTCCATGCGCCAATACCACCTTCTTTCATCCATTGGCCTAATGAAACTTCCAACAAAGCATACGGAATACCGACAACAACTGAGCTTACAAGCGACGGTATTAAAAATGCACCTAAAATAAAAACTAATTTAAAAAAAAGAATATCTATATGTATATCATATAATTAATTATCTATCAATCAAAACATTTTTAATGCTGTCTAGGTTTTTTAATTTTTCAAGGTTTAAAGTTTTAAAAGATAGGTAGGTGGTTTATGGCAAATAGTTTTGATCAATTTTTTATTAGTTAATCTTACCACCGCCGGATGAATATGCCAAATAAGGAAATCTAGAATTAAAACAAATGAGCATAATTTTTCAACTAGATATCAATCAGAGTAAAAGATTAGCGTTTTATTAATGAAAATTAAGTAAAAATATAAGTAATGCTAATTTTAGTAGAATGAAGTTAAACAAGCACCCTAATCTAATAATCTCTGATTGTTTTTTTGTTACCTCCACACGTTGCCAAGACCAACTCCATAAGAAATAAGAGCAATTATAAAATCTGCCTTGTTGTTCCAAGTACCGCGATTATGATGACTGGTCATAACTTGTAAAGCCAATAATTGATTTTTTTTTTCAAGTAAAAAATTTAGAAAAAAATAAATGTTAATTAAGCTCTAAAAACTTAATTTAAAAATAATTAATCTTAAATATGGCAAAATTTCTGGTAAATAAGGTAATATTTTCGACTTAAGAGTGTAGAAATAGCTAACAATTTAATTCTCAACAGGATAAAATAAGAAATTAAAGAACTAAAATCAAACTAAATAAGCTTTGCTAAAATAAAATATTTTATTTATATACAAATCATTTCAGCATATTTTAACATTCAACAAAAACCGAAAACTAAACTCAATCGAATGTTATTTTTCTATTATAATATTTATTGCCTTCTTAGAGCTGTAATTTCTGATGTAATTTCATTGAAAATGCAAATACTGATAGAAATTAAATGAACAGAAAATATTTCATTTTAATAATAAACATAATAAATATGCTTATTAACTATAATTAAAAAGAAGACATGAAAAAAATAGATTAATTTTATTTCCGGTTATTAGTAATTTATCAACTAAAAAATCAACACTGTGAAATGTGTTTGCCAATATCTATTTTGTGATTCAACATTTGGCAGAAGTAAAAATTTTTAGCTTTTCATAAACATTTCAGACAAGGCTTTTTATTCCATTGGCACAATGTTTTCAGGCAAAAAAAATATTTACTTAACGCTTTATAATGAAATATTTCTGATTAAAAAAATAAACCTATATTGAATATATTTTTGATTAATGACTTAATGGGGCACCATAAATTACATATTCAAAGTAAACCAAGATACAAGGAATAATGTTTATACTTAAAATGTTAGAAAGCGTTTATCTTGGAGTTTTGACGCTTCTTATCTAAGAATAGTTTACCTTGAGCAATATTTTAATTAAGCTGAGTATAAATGAGAAAGTAATGTTTAACAGCAAGATAGATTACGCACTAAATGACTTATATTTATTGAAATTCTATTATATTTAAATTATTCAATACTAAAGACATTTAATATTAACTTGATTATCTTATTGAGAATGTTAATTGAAATTTCTCTATGAAAAACAAGCAAAACTTTTACTAAAAAACATTCAAATTCAAAAATACTAAAAAGTTGAGCTAAGATTTTGTTTTATTTAAATAGGCTTTTATTAATTCATCATAATAAATTGGGAAAATTTAGACTTGCAAAAATTATAAGTATCTTTAAAAAATTTCCCTGCCTAATATTCTAATTTTTTATTTTGCGTGGAAATTTTGAAATATTTTAAGATGATTCCAAGTATTTTCTAATTGTTTAGTTTGAAATCAGACGCTGTATATGAAATGTTTCTGCTTTAATTTGCTTGAATTAAGCTGAGTTGCTTAGCACCCAATGTTGGTTTACATTTCATAATTTGGCTCAAAAGTTCTATTATGTATAAATTCATTATTAGCAGGCTTTTTGCCTTAAACTAAATCGATTCAATCAAATTTTAAATCCCTACTTGTTAAAATAATCACTATCTTGCAATTAGAGTTGTTGATGATTCTATTTTTAAGTTTGTCAATTAAAAGCTTTTTAAATAAACACTATATTTAACCCAACTAATATTGATATCATCCTCGAATCATTCGAAAAAATGTTTTTAAATCAAAGAGCTTTCGAAATTTTCAAGAATTATTGTTTATAATTAAGCAATTTAATTTATTTCTCAACTAATGACAGTAGCAATGTTTTGAAATTTAAAATTATTTATATAATAAAGCAATTTTTAAAGATTTTTTTTCAAAAATTTTAATTTAATAAAATATTTAACATATATCTAACATTTTACCAAAAAAAATTCTAAAAAAAGACTGTTTTAAATATCTCAAGAGTGATGAAAATCATCTTGTTTTGTGAATTTCTAAACGATTAATTCCAGAAAAAATTTTCCTCCCAAAAGAAAAATTTTTAAAGCTATAGGAAAACTTCTACTTACACGGATTGAAAATGATTGATTATTAAATAATATAACTTTGCTATAAAGATGGACATTACCAGATCAATTGTCAAAATAAATTATTATAGGTTTATTTAGTTTTTAATATCTTTTAATTTCAAAATTTAATTCAATATATGTGTGTAAAAGTGATATTTTAATTCTATAACTCTAAAATATCTTTAAACTACTAGCTTTTTTGAATCTTTGTAAAATATTTTCAGTGTAAATATTAATCTTTACGGCCTGCGAACTTGAAAATTTAGTAATTTATAAAATTTTATTTTTGTTAGATCATGAATAACTAATGACATCGATGACTACAATTCTTTACTCTTTCTCGCACCAAGTTCTTGGAGTTTCTTCTAAGATTATGCCTTTTGCTCTGAGACCTAATGTTTAAGCGTAATTTAAACCATCTCTGAGATTCACAATCTCCATATTGTTCACTAGTTTGAACATTTGGATTAGATCTCCACGTATCCTTCTTGTTCTTAGACTTGGTAATTTCAGTCTAGATAGCCGTTGTGGATACTCCAAATCTGCAAGTTCAGGTACTAACCTCGTCGCTCTACGCAGCACTTTTTCGATCTCATTTATGTCTTTTATATAATATAATTAATAATAAAAGGCAATTTCTTCTAAGTTTTAGATTTTATTTATTTGATAGTTGAGACTAGTTTTAATTATCAAAATTATGAAAAATCATTTAATTTATACCCTGGTTATTTAAACCAAATGTTTCTTTTTAATCTTATTAACCAAAACTCTCTGGAAATAGATAAAAAATACATTTTATTCGTAAAAAATGTTCTTTGATTAAATTGATTACTTAAATAAGTTAACAGCAAAGCAATAAAAAAAATTTAGAAAAAAACGATACCAAATTTTTTATTAATTTGACTATCGTAATCGATTATGTATTTATGAACGCTTTTAAATTTTTTTTTTTCGTGATCAACACAAAAAAGTTATTCAATAGCATAGCATTTTTTAATTAATATAAGTAGTTCGATTTTATTTTTAAATAAAACAATTTAATTAATTGTAATTTTTTTAGGATAAGTTTTGATAAAAATTTGTATCTAATTTACTTGAATATTAATTAAATAATCAATTACTAGAAAAACTTGTAAATTTTATACACTGTTAGGGGAGATACACCCTTGTGGTTTAAACAAATAAAATGTATCACGTTCCAAAAAAAGAATACTAAATAAAGTTCCAAATATTATACGTCTTACTGTTGACAAACTAGAATCCAATTTATATTTAATTCAATTTCTTTAATTAACAAAAGCACGATAAAATATGTCTAAGTATTTTGTTCATACCATATTTATCAAAACGTTTTAGAACATATAATTCTTATTTGATCGAAACAATTAAAAATTTATTTCCAAGAAAATTAAAAGCTGACTATGACTATGAGTTTCAAGTTACATAATTTAATAAACAAAATTGATGAGTCTGAACCAACTCAAGAAGATTATTGCAATGTTTACCGGCGCAAGACCAAACTAGAACTCATATTCATCAGTCTGGTAGTGTTTGGTATAGAGATTTGTTATGCTGCCGAAACAGCTTTTGTTTCACCAATACTTCAAAAAATCGGAGTGCCCATAGAATACACTTCACTGGTTTGGGGACTTAGTCCAATAATTGGTTTTTTTACTTGTCCCATTCTTGGCTCATTGTCAGACGACTGTCATTCGCGAATAGGCAGACGAAGACCATTCATTATACTTTATTCAGCAGGAATTTTAGTTGGTTTGATTTTGACAGGATATGGTCATTTGATCGGAAGCTTGTTCTCCTATGAATCTGGTCATATTAATCCATTTATCATTATGGTGACAATAATAGGTGTGGTCTTGTTAGATTTTGACTGTGATGCGTGCCAAAGTCCAGCTAGAGCTTATCTTATTGACGTGAGCCGACAAGACGATCATTCCGTAGGTTTGAGTACATTTACTGTGATGGCTGGAGCAGGTGGATGCATTGGTTACGTTTTGGGTGGCATTCCATGGAGTTTTTCAAACGGAGAAAATGATAAAAGTTCTATCCTTCTGGAAAATAATACTTGGATCAATCAAACCAAATTTGTCACCCATGATGACATCGCATGCACTCATAAGCAAATTTTATTCACTATTGTTGCTGTGGTTTATGTTATTTGTGTACTAATTAGTATAACTAGTTTTAAAGAAATTCCAATCAATTCTTTAAAACAGGAAAACAATCTAAAAATTGAAAAAAGCTGTGATTTTTTTGATGATGATCAAAAATCCTTTAATTCGTATGATGATATAATAAGTGTAGACCGAATGCCTATAATAGACCAAAAAGATAAATTCAACAAAAGTGAAATGCTCGGAGTTTATTTAAAATCTATTGTTAGCATGCCCGATTCACTACTTTGGTTATGTATAACACATTTTTTTTGTTGGATGTCTTTATTATGCTATTCTCTATATTTCACAGACTTTGTTGGTGAAGAAGTTTATGGTAATATTGGAAAAAAATTAATTAAAATTTCAAATTTATCCTATTCAGGTGGTGTTCCATCAGATAAAAAGAAGAATGTTGAATTAAATAGACTATATGACCAAGGAGTACGCATAGGAAGTTTTTGTATGGGATTGTATTCTTTATCATGTTCAATTTATTCTCATTTTTTGGAAAAATTAATATTCCAATTCAGTAAATTAAATTTTTATAACAAAAAATAAAATAATATCGAGTTTTTACTTTCTTGTTTTTTTTTAAGACACGAGAAAAGTATATACATTCAGTCAATTGGTTTACTCTTTTGGAATGCTTATTCTTGGATTATCAAAATCTAAACTGATGATTGCCATCGCATCATTAACAGCAGGTGTCATGTATTCATGTCTCTTTACGATACCATTTATACTTGTAGCAAAATACCACACCAAAGAGAGCGTAAATTTTAGAAATTTTATTTTAAATAGAAATATTTTATATTATTCTAAAAGTTTGAATTGTTATCTAATGAAACAAATCAAAAAAGAGGTCTAGGAACAGACATATCTATTGTTAGTTCAATGGTATTTGTAGCACAATTTTTTCTATCATTATTTATTGGGTTATTTATTAAATTAATTGGAACAAAAACTGTAGTTATTTTTGCTTCATCTATTTTTTCTTTATGTGCTTCTTTTTCGGCGCAAAAAATTCTCTATCTAGATTAAAATAATTTTTTTTGAAAATTTTTAATTTTTTGCATTAACAGTTCTGATTGATTTTCAAATAAAAAATCATTAAAATATATTTTTTAAATTAAAATTTGATTAAACTGTAAGATTTGTTAACCTTTGGATAGGTAAAGTTAATAAAATAGATTTAAAATTTAAATAGTTTTTATATTTCATTTTATTAAACAATAAGACCAAAAATTAATTAAAATGAAAAAAGAATTACATATTTATATTAAATTTTTAAATTAAAAGCGTCATTAAAAACTCATGAAATATATTAAAAGTGAAAAAGCATCAACTGATTAATAATTTGTTTAACAAATGAAATTTTTAAAATTTATATGTATTCACAAATAAAATACTTTTCAGTTTTTTAATGGTTCTACTGGATTAAAAGTTTTAGTCATGTTAAAAATTTTTAAATGAGTTTAGGAGGATAATGTGTCTTTCAAAATCAAACTAGACATCTAATAATTAGTATTCAGTGGTGCTACGATATCTCTATTTTAGATAAATGTACTAAATTTTAGGTAAATTCTGGAAAATTTCGGTGATACGTGATACATTAAATTGATTATGTATAATATTGTAAATTTACGTAAATTTACCAGATTTTACGTAAAATTTGGTAAATTTCGAACATTTTGCGTAAATTATTGTAAAAAAATAAATGTCCAAAAATTTAAATAATTTGGCACTTTTTGATATTTTTTTAAAAAATATATTTTAAAAAAATTTACTATATTTTACGTAAATTAATTAATAGAAAATTTATCTTTGAATAAATTGGAAAATATAGGTTAAAAATTTTAATAAATTTTCATATTTTTAAGATATATTTTCAAACAAAATCAATTATTTCTATATCGTACTTCTCTTTTTGGCTTACCGTGCTTTGCACCGAATTTGGAAGAATTATGACGGCACATCGTTTTCTAAGAAGCCAGTGTGACGTCGATCATAAATAGTGCTACTAATCTGAGTCCTTAATGGATGGTTGAAGTTAGCAACACCCTCATTCAAGACTTGGACAATGAGATCCATAGGCTTTTGTACCCGCTATTCAGCTCATTTGCAGACTGTTTGAAAGACCACATACACATACGATGCAATGTGACTGCTAAAACCCTCTTTTTCATCATTAGAGCTTGGGACCTGTGGATCGGCAGAGTTATGGTGACTGCTTTTTGTCCATTTTTTAATTATAAATATTTTTGACAATTAATTGATTTATTCCAAAATAATATTATACGCATTTGTCTAAATGAATCATAACAAATAGTTTCACTTATTTATTTATTTTATTCTAAGTTTGTTTAAAAAATTTTAAAAAAATATTAAAATATATTAAAAATTAAATTTTTTCAAAATATGAAATTATAGGATACATTTGGTACATAAAAATCACTAACAGGTCTTTTTCCCTTGTTTGCACCGAATTAAATTTGTTGAACAAATTTTTGTTAATTAAAAATAAAAAATCGGTTAATTTAATTTATTTATTTGTATAATTTGTTTGAATAATTTACATTTAATTCATGAAAAATTCAAAAATAAAAATAAAAACAAAAACAATAGACCGAAATATTAACACACAAACTAAAGTTCATCATTTGGTTCACTTTCAGTCGAGCCGGTATTTCCAGAGTTTTGTTGATACAATTTGGTCATGATTGGGTTAACTAATTCTTCTAGTTCTTTCTTTTGTTCTTTATATTCATCAACTTCAGCTTCCGAATGAGACTCTAACCATTTAATTTTTTCGTCCACTGCCGAATTTATCTGCTCTTTCTCATCTTCAGACAATTTATTTCCAAGTTTTTCTTTGTCATTCAATTGATTCTTCAAAGAGTATACATAGGACTCTAGTTCGTTTTTGGCTTCGACTTTTTCCTTAACTTTCTTATCTTCATCGGCAAATTTTTCCGCATCTTTTATCATTCTTTCAATTTCTTCAGGTGAAAGTCTATTTTGGTTATTGTTGATCACAATGTTATTTTTGTTTCCTGTTCCTTTATCTTCAGCACTGACTTTAAGAATACCGTTAGCATCAATCTCGAAAGTGACCTCAATTTGTGGAACTCCTCTTGGAGCTGGTGGTATTCCAGTTAAATCGAATTTTCCCAATAAGTGATTGTCTTTGGTCATTGGACGTTCACCTTCATAAACAGCAATTGTAACTGTGGGTTGATTGTCTGAGGCGGTTGAGAAAACTTGAGATTTTTTGGTTGGTATAACTGTGTTACGAGGGATTAGTTTAGTCATTACACCACCTACAGTCTCAATTCCCATGGTCAACGGGTTTACATCTAGTAAGACTACTTCACCTCCGACATCTTCACCAGACAATACACCTCCTTGAACAGCAGCACCATACGCCACAGCTTCATCCGGATTAATGCCTCTACTTGGTTCTTTTCCATCAAAAAACTCTTTTACCAATTGCTGAATTTTTGGAATTCTGGTAGAACCGCCAACTAGAACTATTTCATCGATTTCAGTTTTTTTAAGTCCTGCATCCTCTAAAACTTTTTGAACAGGCTTTAATGTGTTGCGGAAGAGGTCAATATTCAACTCTTCAAAACGAGCTCTGGTAAATGTTTCCGAAAAGTCTTCACCATCGTAGAACGATTCGATTTCAATACGAGTATCAAATTGGGATGACAAAGTTCGTTTGGCTTTTTCTACTTCTCTACGTAGCTTTTGTACAGCTCTATGATCTTTTCTGATATCTTTACCAGTCTTTTTCTTGAACAATTTAATAAAGTGTTCCATTACTCGGTTATCAAAATCTTCACCACCTAAATGAGTATCACCATTTGTTGCAATTACTTCAAATACACCATTATCAATTGTCAATAAAGACACATCAAAAGTACCACCACCTAAATCAAAGACCAATATGTTTTTTTCGCCATCTTTTTTGTCTAAACCATAGGCGATTGCAGCTGCAGTAGGCTCGTTGATTATTCTCAACACTGTTAAGCCGGCAATAGTACCGGCATCCTTAGTGGCCTGACGTTGAGCGTCATTGAAGTAAGCTGGTACAGTCACAACAGCATGAGTTACATTTTTGCCAAGATAAGACTCAGCGATCTCTTTCATCTTTCCCAAAACCATTGCTGAAATTTCCTCAGGGGCAAACTTTTTCTCTTGTTCACCTGTGCTTATTTTAACATATGGTTTTTTGTTCTTTTCTACAACTTTAAATGGCCAGTATTTGATATCATTTTGGACCGAAGAGTCACCAAATTCACGCCCAATCAAACGCTTTGCATCAAAGATGGTATTCTCTGGATTAGATGTAAGTTGATTTTTGGCTGCGTCACCTATCAGTCTTTCTCCTTCACTTGTGAACGCAACATACGATGGTGTAATACGATTGCCTTGATCGTTGGCAATTATTTCAACACGACCATTTTTTACAACACCAACACAAGAATATGTTGTTCCCAAATCGATACCAATAACAGTTCCATAACTTTCTTTGCCAGTCTTTCCGTCTTGGGCAAACGAGTCAATTATAAAATAAGTGGACACAACCACCAATAATAAAAACTTGGTATTCTTAAACATCTTAATCTTGAACTATTCTTGATTCTATACCTAGAATTTATTTTTTGTTTTTAATTTTTTAAAAATATCTTTATTTATAGTCCTCGTTCATAGTTTTTTTTAGATTTAGCCCAAAATCTCTAATACACTCGCTAAAATTTGATCGGTTAACAAAATTTCCTAATGCTTACGTGGTTTAATTTTGAATGGGTTTTTAATGAGGGTGCACAGTTGGTATAATCTTTGATGAATCTAATATTTGCATATATTAGGCCTTGGTATTATACTATAATATATGAATATATTTTAATTTTTGACAAATGTTGGTTTTTGATTGGGTAAAATCAAATTTGTTTAAAAAGAAGCTGACGTCAAATTTTAAACCAAAATTTAGTTTGAAATTAATTTGTTAAATATCAGTTCAATTATATAATAAAAATTAATATTATTTTGTTTTAACAGAAAAATATTTATTCTAACAATCTATTTTTTTAAATTAATAAATGATAAAAAATGGTAAATTTATAAAAAAATTTTTTTTACCGTAATGCCTTGCCACCTAATGCGGCACTTATTTTCAGAATTCTGGATTTTAATGCATGCATTTAACCCACTTTTTTTTCCAGATACGCTGCGACTAAAAATACTGCAGTTAATGTCAAAATTTTGGTAAAAATGCCGCATTAAATATGTAAAAAATAATAAAAATTTTTTATTATTAATTTTAATTTTTTTTATTTTTTAATTGTGATTATTTTTACATATTTTTTACATATTTAATGCGGCATTTTTACCAAAATTTTGACATTAACTGCAGCATTTTCAGTCGCAGCGTATCTGGAAAAAAAAGTGGGTTAAATGCATGCATTAAAATCCAGAATTCTGAAAATAAGTGCCGCATTAGGGGGCAAGGCATTACGGTAATTTAAAAATATAGACAGGTTGGAACAGAAGTAAGTCTTTCCTTTTGATCAAATGAATTGAATAATATGATTATTAGTTTTTTAACAATAAAAAAAGAAAAATATATAAATTATTATTTTTACAAATATAAAATTGATGAAAAAATAAATACAAAAATTTTGCTTCTATTTATAATTTCTAATTTTTTTTAGAAATTTTTTTTAATCCAAAATAAAAAAACAAATTATTAAGTGTACAAGTTTTAAACAATATTGTTCAAATCAAATAAATAACATTTAACACAACTGACAATTTTTTCTCAGATTAAACTGATTTCATATTCTTATAGACAAACTCTGAAATGAAATATTGATTTATCCATAATCATTTTTCTTTTTTAAAGAATTCTTTTTAAAAATCTTAAATCAGTCTTTCAATAAATCATAATAACTAAAAAATTTATTAATTAATTAAATCAATTTGGTTAACTTTCCAACGAAAAAAAAATTATTTAATTTTCTGTTTTTGAATTTTTTGTGGTTTATTTGAGTAAACTAAATCATATTGAGTTGATTTTTTAGTGTCTCAAAGAAACATTTTTAAAAAATAAAACCAAAAAATATGTCACCCGTTTAATTCAAATTAATGGTATTAGACATTTTAATAATATTTATAAATATTTTGTTCTAAAAATTTCGTTTTTTAACTTATTTTTAAATTTTCAATACTTCAAATTGCAAAATATAATTACCATTTTCTTCACTAAGAATAATCTTTCAAAATAAATTATATTAAAAAACTAGCATAATTTTGAATTTTTTGAGAATTTATCTTTTCGGTAAAAAAATTCACGCACAATATACATCTCCTTAATCATGAGACTATTTATTTAATTAGTATTATATTTATAGATAAAACAGAATTAAAGATTCTAGCTAGAATATGAGCGCAATCAACGGAACAACCCACTATTTTACAGAAGTATCCTACTAATTTTACTTTGTCTATTTTTTCAATAATCTTTATTTCACAGCTTCCAAAGGAAGAGGACTCAGATAAGCAGCAGAGGTTTTTTGAGAGCTCTGAGTGCGACATATTCCAAAGTATGGATTAAATTTTGTCTCTTAATTATATAAAACCTAGTTTTTTAGCAAATATTCAGGAAAACCTTGATGACGAACTAGTTAAAGAAGCTCTTAATAAAGTAATAGAATTTTTATCAAGGATAGTATTAAATATTATCAAATATTGTTTAAGGGACTTGATCTGAGAGAATATTCAAAGGAAATTAACAGTCATTTGAAAAATTTAGAAAAAAATTCAATCAAAGATTGTAAAAATTGTTAATATATTAAGTTAAATTGTTATTTTTGGCATTATTATCTAATTAGATTTCAAGGAAGCAGGAAACATAATAAAGCTACATGATCAAATAAAGTCTTGCGACCAAATATTAGAAGTTGTTTTATTATCTACTTTAAAAAGGGAGATTTTATTCATCTTTTTTTTAATAGACAATCGAATCGATGCTTGATGGATTTCAGAAAAATTTAAGTGCCATCAGCAACGAAATTCAGACTCTGCAGCAACAAAGTGTAACAATGAATATAAAATTCAAAAATAGACAGTCGATTAGAGGTGAATTGACACAGTTTATAGATGAAATGCTTGTCCCGGAAACCATGATTAGGTAAGTTGGATAAAAAAGAAACATCTCAATGATATTCCATTATTTAGAACTATCTTGGAAGGACAGCTTACAGAACGATCTTTTTTAGAATATTTACATGAATTAAACCACAAAATAGAGTTTCTTTATGAGAAGCCTCCACATGATATAAGATGCTTTAATGATATTCATGAAATTTTGTACCAACTAAAAACAAAAGCTATTGTCAGAATTAGAGAATTTATTTTACAAAAAATCAGCCAATTTCGCAAACCATTGCAAAATTATCAGATTACTCAGGACATTCTTGTTAAGAATAGATTTTTTTTTGAATTTTTGACATTACATGATCGAGCCATAGCAAGAGAATGTCGTGATGAATATGTAAATACAATGTCAAAAGTTTATTTTTCGTACTTTAAAGAATATTCAGCCAAATTGGCCAAGCTTCAAGTAATTTTATTCAAAGATAAAATTTTTATCTCATGAATAAGTTTTTCTTTTTTTAAACTTAAATAGCGAAATTAATAATTAAAAATAATTTAAAATTGGGTTATTAAAGTTTACTAATTAAACAATTAAAAATAAATTTAAAAAAATACAATAGAAAGCAAAGTAGCTTTTAATTTTAAATTAAATCTATACCCAAAAAGTTTTGGTCAAATTTCAAAATTGTTATTTAAAGATCTAGAAAAAATTAAATATAACATTTTGAAAATAGTTTTTACTTTAAGATAATACTAGAGTTAGAAATTTTTTAAAAAGAAGTTAAAAAAACTAATGAGGTCTTGCGGTGTTTAGATAAAAAATGTATTCATGAACTGAAAATTTTGCCAATAAAATTTAACGAATTAATAATAAAATATAAAAATTTAGCTCGATGAATTAGCTGATAAGGATGATTTATTAGGATCTGATGATAAACCAAAAACAAGCTTGTTTTCATCCAAACCAACATTGAGAAACAGAAGCACTGTATTTACTTTAGGCAATAGATATACCACAATTGAAAATGAAATAGAGTCTACAATCATCATTCCGCATGCATCTCAAAAGTCCGATCAAAAAGTAATATAAAAAGTTTACATATTTTTTAAAAAAAAATTTTATTAAATAACTTATTTATAAAATTGAATAAAAAGTATTTGATGGAAAACATATTTCGCAGTGAACAGTATGCTTTGCTGGACAATGCAAGCAATGAATTGATGTTTTTGTCCGATTTCTTCATGGCTAAAGATAATTCTTGTGTTGAATTGTTCAATTTAGTCTTTGAAATCACCTTTAATTTAATACTAGTAATTAGTATTTAATTTTTACCATAAACTATCCAACTTGATCATCTATATAATTAATTAGAAAAATTCCGAACGTCAAATAAAATCGACTTTTGATGCCATTGCCATTTTTCTTTGTATCAACATAGTTCAACGATATGAGATATTGGCAAAAAAGCGCCAGTGTTTTCCAATTTTAGTGTAATATTTATTGATAACAAAATAAATTTTAAATAAGATAAATATCTTGTAAAGTTATTTTGAAAATCTGCTTGAAATTTTGTGGAAGAGATTTGATATTTTAATGCAAGCTCATTCAAATAGTGTGTCCATTGTAGACCCTCACAGACTTCAAAATCTGGACGTCAGGCCACATTATGTATACTGCTCAAAGATTAAAAAATAAATGAAATTTTTATTTCCTTTTAAATAGATTACAAGACGGTACGCTGAGTTTTTGACCAGCTTGCTGACCATAAACGAAAATTTTCAAAATCCGAAACTAAACGCAAATCTAAGTCAATTACAAATAGAGATTCAGAATTTTATACTTAAACTAGCTTCGGAGTTCTCTCAACGAAAGGATCAATTAATATGTTTAATTAACAATTACGATCTGATGCTTACGGTGATCTCAGAACGAATAAGAGAAGAAAATAGGGAAGCTCAAACGCTAAGAGACTTACTTAGTAATCGAACAAATGATTATGTCGAGGAAGTTTTAATGCCTTATTTTGGCAATTTGATCATATTTGTCAAAGAATGTGAGATTTTAATTGAAAAAGATAATTTTAGTTCCTTAAAGTCTTACGAGAGTAAGTTAAAAGAATTAATTATTTGATTAGTTTTAAGTTTTTTAATTAAATTAAAGATCACGTCAATCCATTGATCAAAAATTTTAGTAACGAATGGAAAAAGTACTTGGAATTGATCAATCAGGAAATAATGAGATCATTTACCAATTTTAAAAATGGCCAGGCTATTCTACAGGTACAGTTTTTAAGCCTAAAAGGATAGAAAATTATTTTTTTACTAATCAAAGGCCACTTTGACTCAACTTATCCAATATTACCATAGATTTAATAAAATTTTATCTCATAACTGTTTCAAGCATTTGAGTGGACGTAACGAAATGCTCAGTATTCACCATTTGATGGTCGAAATCAAAAAGCATAAACCAACATTTTAACTTTTATTATCGTTTTATCTGCATTTTTTAATTTTAATCTTATAAATAATATTTAGTTTGAGGAAATTTTGTATTAGTTTATATAATAAATAATTACCAAAACCAAAATTTGAAGCTTGGTTTGGTAAGAATGAGATTTTGATTTATTGGGTTTTTTTTTCCAAACGGTCCTAACAAATCGTTTAATGATAAATTGTCGTAATTGATACTTAATAAATAAGCATAAAGTCATTTTTATTAATCAAAAGAAAATGGTTTATAAAATTATATCGTTTATTATTTTATTCTCAATAGCGTTTGAGTATAAATTGTGCACTAAAAAATTTGGGCACAATTTTTCCATGCCCAATTGTTCTGAATTTAACACCAGTGAATGCAATTTTTGTGGACCTGGAACTTTTTATGATAAGAGTAATTAAAAGCTCAATTTTGCTCAAGAATAAATTTTTTTCATACTTTTTTAAATCAGATAAATTAAAAAGAAATAAAAAGTATTTAGATTTTGATAAAATATTTAAGATTCAGATTTATGCGCTTGTTGTGAATTTGAATTAAAGTGTACACAATGCAGTCTTTGCCAGATTGGTTATTATAACGACGAGTTTAACCAGACTGAGTGCAAATCATGCTCAAAGGGATACTACACAAAGTAGATAAAAAAATTATTTTAGCAAATTTATTTCATTTTTATTAGCAATACTGGTTCAATTGTTTGTTCCAAATGTGATAAAGGATCTTTTTCGAATACAAGCGCGAGTCATGAGTGCATTTTGTGTCCAAAAGGTTCGTACAACAATATTGAGGGCTCATTAAACTGTACCAATTGTTCGCTGGGATTTTATCAGAGCAAGATTGGTCAATCGAAATGTGAGGCATGTCATGTTGGAAAGTTTTGCAACCATACTGGATGCGATTTTTGTTATGAATGTGAACCTGGATTTTTTGCCAACAATACCGCAAATAAAAAATGCTCTTCATGCCCAATTGGCACTTACCAAAAGAACTATGGGTCCTCTACTTGTTTGGACTGTCCTGCTGGATTCGAATCATTGTAATTTTGAAACAAAATTAATTTAAATAGAATTAGAATTAGGTCAAAAATATTTTTTAAAAGACAAATAGAATCAACTAATTGTACAGGATGTAAAATTGGCTATTATAAGAGTATTCAAAGTTCTGAACTTTGCCAGCAATGCTTAGAAGGTAATTATTGATAAGTTAAAGTATTTTAATATTATTTAAAGCTTGAAATAAAGGCAGCTATTCTGACATAACAAATTCAACAAATTGTAAATTATGTCCAAGTGGATATTATCAAAATCAAAAAGGATCATATACTTGTTTCGAATGTTCCATAGGCTCGTTTTGTTCAATAGAAGGCTGCAAAGATTGTGAACCATGTGGCGCAGGACATGAAAGTCTGGTCAAAGGCTCTAAATTATGCTCAGAATGTCTTCCTGGCTTTCATAAAGAAAAGCAAGGATTTGATAATTGTGTTGAGTGCGAGATTGGATCGTATAGCGTTTTTGCTGGGGCCAAGTATTGCTCAATTTGCCCCGAAGGTTATTATTGTCCTTGTACTAGCTGTCCTCCAAAGCCGTGTCCTAAGCGATCAATTTGTCCAATGGGAAGCATAGAGTACATTGTATGCTCATCACCATTCTTCTATGCAAATAATATTTCAGACACCACATGTAGCAAATCAATTTTTTTCTATATAGTTATTTTTGGATCAATAATTATTTTTGTGGCTTTATTTTCACTGGGAATTTATAAATATCAAAAAAGAAAGAACAGAGATAAAAGTTTGACACAAAAGATTTTTTCTGAAACTAAGGATCCACTTTATTATGGTTATTAATATTTTTTTTAAAAAAAAAGCATTTAAAATTATTTAATTTAATTATAAATAATTATTTTTTAATAAATTTTTTCCACTCATCATTCGGATTTTGATTTGGTTCTACCCATTCAATAGGTATTGTCTTTGATTTGTCATAATTATCCGTCAAAAAATTATCCCATTCGTATCTGTTTAAATCTTAAATTAATTTATTTAATTATAAAAAATTAAAAATCATATACCTTATGTAAATTAATTGCTCTAAAGTTAGTTCACTCTCCAAGTTGTTATCTGTATCTAAACATAAACTTAACTAAATTATTTCGAATATTTAAATTTACCTCCAAATAAAAAATTGCTTATTTCATCATTGGTTCTGTTAATCATCTCATTGAATTCAGATAAGTAGTTACTAGGTTTAGGAAGAGTTTCTTTTTTATAAATTCAAATTAAAGAAGACCAAAAGCTCATTTTTAAAACATACCTTGAATTTTTTTCTTATTCTGCTCATATTCAAGTCGTTTTTGGTCAACTAAATTGGTAATCTCATCCAAGTATAATTTTGTTGTTAAATTAAAATCTTTCTGGTTTGATCTTAACACAATTAATTTCCGAAGTGTTTGAGAAAAATCATTCAATTGTTTTAGTTCATATAATCCTTTGTTATATTGATCTAAAATTTGGTTAAATTCTGAATTGGTTTCCAAATATCCATGGCTAGTGTCTTTATCTTTTTCACCAAAAACGTTATTAGATAGTATCAAATTATCTAATCTAAAATCATAATAACTTTGATTATTTATCAATTTGTTTCGTTTGCGTCTCGAAATTCTTCTTTTAATAAAGCGTTTAGTTTTATTAGAACATAAGTTTGCGTATGTCACATTCAAATCATCAAGAATGGATTTTAACTCCAATTTGTCTATTTTGACACAACTTGAATTTAATTTCCTTGAATCATTGACCAATTTTTTGAGAAATTCAATTTTATCATATATGAACTTGACATTTTCTTTTATATTCTTAGATAAGAGCTTAATTTTTCAAATTAAAGGTTTTTTTAGACTTACTTCAAAATTTAATTTTTTACCAAAAATATCCTCATTATTCATTTCCATTACTATCCATGAAAAAAACTAAAAAAATATTTTGAAAATTAAATTAATTTTGTCTTAATCCTTTTTTTTTTGATTTTGCATATTTTTCGAAAAAATATAAGCAAAAGGGGGTATAGCTCAGTGGTAGAGCATTCGACTGCAGATCGAGAGGTCTCCGGTTCAATCCCGGATGCCCCCTTGTTTTTTTTAAATGAAATTGTTTTTATTGTACAATATTTATTTAAACTAAATTGGTTTCTTGAAAAAATGGAAATAAAATTTACAAAAAATTTAAACTGTTGGATATGAAGCAGCAGTGGCAATACCACAGTTGTTATTTCTGTTACGTGACATTTTGATGTAGCCACTGTCACCCCAACCAGAAGACCATGAATTTTTTACAATCCAGTAATCTTTATCATTCTCGCTTCCATAGCCTACAGCAAGGACACCGTGATCCAATCTGGTTTGACTGCAAAGAAGCTCATGATAAATACCTTTTTAATTAACATTTTTAATTGAAATATTTAAACGATAAATTTTTTACCTTTAGAATAAAATTGGAAAGACATGTGGCTGGCATCAATAGCTACTGAAACTGGTCCAACAGTTCCGACAGCCTGCTTTAAGGCATCTTCATCTTTGGACTTAATATCAACAAATCCAGTGTCTGTAGCTCCTACATTTTCTGGCTTGAATTTGCACGATTGATCAATAGCTTGATACTTAAATTAAAAAAAAACTAAACCCAAATATAACCAAATATTTTTAATAAAAATTACTGGATATGAATTTTCGGTATCGATGCCTTGGTTGTCTTTGATATAAGCAAAAGCTTGATCCATTAAACCACCATTGCATCCTTGATTGCCGTATTTTCTAGAACAATCGACCAAGTTTTGTTCTGAAAGCGAGACTAGTTGTCCAGTTGCTTTGAAATGTTGTCCTTCAAGAGAGCCAGTCGACGAGAAGGCCCAACATGATCCACACTGACCTTGATCTTTAACTGGGGTTACATATCCTTGGTCTCTCCAATCGATTGAATCAGGAACCTGCAATTTTGGATTGTATTGAAATGTGTTTCTTGTTCTAGGCAATGCTTGAGCTAAGGATTGGTTGAACCCATTGTAAATGGCGACAAATTCTGAATTGGTCAAGTCACCAAATTGATTCATTTTCAGCCAAAATGAATGAACTCCATTATCTGCTTGTATATTGTGTTGGTCAATAAAATCTTTATTTGATTTCCAAATGTTGAATCGTTTAACTTCTTCGACACTGGATGAATAGAATTTTTTGTGGTAAGTTTTAAAGTTCTCCCATTCTTCATTCAAATTATATGCTGATGTACAGCAAATGACCAATGCTAATAGACCGATTGAATATTTCATTTTTTTTTTAATTAGTATATATATTTTTAAAATTTAGAACTAATTTATATTAATTTAGTGAGAATAATGTCATTTGCAGAGGCCTAGATTAACTGATTTTTTGATTTTTAAAAAAGATAAAAAATTTATTTCTAAAAATATTTATTTTTTCAAGATGTTTCAAGTAAATTTTTTAAATAGTGGTTTTTTAATTAAGAGAAAAAAACAACTTTTTAAAATAAAAGCTTTAGATTTTTTTTCTTAAATTTATTCTTCGTCACCATCTTGATCACCTTGTTCAGTATCCGAAAAACTATTCGCCGGAATATCATAAATCCTAATGATTGGCTTTAAAAAAAGATTATCTAGATTCTATTCATTTATCAAAATTGATTTTAGTTTACCTTATTTGGATCTTTCATGATGATATATTTACCATCTTTTTGCTTATTAAGAATATCAATTATGCACCTAACGACACCCCACGAGTTATCAATGTTCAATGCTATTTGGGAGCTAAATTCATTAGGGCTAAATTGTTGCATGCCTAAGATAACATGCTTGTCAGTAGCTCGAGTATTAACTCTGGAAACGAAACCAAATTTTATCTGGTCAACACCAGCTAGTAATGAACAAACTGTCCATTTGGCAAGTTTGCATCCATTGTTTTTGATTTCAGCGGCCAAGACAGCTCCTGGCTGTGAATCCAATTTTTGTCTCCAGTCCAATCCATTGTTATACTTTAAATTAAAATTAAAAACTTATCTCTTTATAATCAGTATATTACTTTTGAGTCCCATTCATTTAAAGCTCTTATATTTAGGAAAATTTTTTCATCATTGGCACCAGTAGAAACAGCGTCAATCTCTGACCTAACTATCAATTTAATATCATTTCCCAAGTCCCATTTTCGGTATCTATATCCTATCGAAGCAACTTCTCCCTGGTCATTTTCAATAAAAGGATTCGGATCAGTAAAAGAGTATCGTTCTTCATTCATTCGCAAGACTTGTTGAGATAAATTTTGACTTATATAAGTCGCCTCAAGAGCTAAATTATGAGGTGAATTGATGCTCTTATCTTCGTCCATAGGTTGCTCGGATGATGTTTCATTGACAGTCAATAAATCTAATTAAAAAATTACGAACTATTCAATTTTTATTGACCAAGTCTTACCAAAATTAGAATCATCTCTTTTGTCCAAAAATATTTTATTGCTAATTTTCTATTAAATTTTTTTTAATAGAAAGCAAAAAATTTTAAATTAATTTTAGTTACTTACACTAACAACAATGTCCCATGGATATACTGATCTACTACAGCACATTAAAGTGGCCAAAATTGAATCAGTGGCGTAAACATTTCCTTCAGTTTTCAGCAAAGATCGAATCACTGGATCATCACAAGTGGTCACTTTATGGTAAGGTCTATTAATGCGCTTAAGTTTGTTGGCAGCACTTTGTACTTTGGTGTTGATGCGGTCATAAGTCTTATCGTAGTATTCCATTGATCCACAAGATTTTCTATAGTTAAAATTTAGAATTTTCATTATTTTTCTTTGACATTCTTACAAATCCACTGGGTTATCTACCAATAAACTCAATTTTGATAGCCTGGAAAATTCAATTTCTTCAATAACTTTCCAATCTTCACCAACTCTAACCGATGGTTCTCGTTGTTTCATGGGAATCTTGGTAGTAAAATTTAAAATGTTTTCCAATAAATAAAAAAAATAAAATACATTTCGAGAATTGTTTTGGTACTTTGGTTTTGATTTTTGCTGTATTTTTTGTTGTTTGGTCATTTTAGTGTTAACAGCCTGTGGTGGTTTTTGATATTGTTGGGTATAAGTTTTTCGTATTATTTTCTAAAAAGAACAAAAGGAAAAAAATTATTTTATTTGGCTAAAAATACGATCTTACGTTCGGATTGGTTCTAAATTTTTTCTGGAAACCTGTTTTTGTCGCTCGAGTTTGATCAACTAGCGTGAACTGGCTTTCGTCTTCGTCGTGGAAATATGAATATTGACCAACATTTCCAACTGAAAATTGGGATTGATATTTATTGTAGACTTTTTTGTCCGTGTGACCTGTCACAGTCCAGTCGGCAATTTTACCAATTTTGTCAGATTTGGAAAATTTTTGATATGGCAAATCTTTGTATTTGTCCGGATGGTCATTTGGACCCCATCCGAATGGGTTGTCGTTAACAACCGGAAGCGAAAATATGCTTAAATTTTCGTTATTTACGTTGGCTTCTGGCATTTTTACTCAACTTCTAAAATGATAAATTACCAAATAGTCTTGATTGAAGAATGGAGCAAAGCTCTGAGAAATCTTTAATTTTATAATAAATTATCAAATTTCATAAAAAAAGAAAATTTAAAAAGCATGGTTATCCCACAAAAAATAAATTTTATATGAATGTATACTCTCAAAAATAAAGTAATTGCAAGAGTTTTTTATGCAAAAATCAAGACATATTTGTCTTTTATTATTTTTATTTTATAAATTTGATTGTTATCTCTGAGCTATAAATCTAGAAAAATATCAATTGAGAAATTTAATTTTTATTAAATTCAAAATTTTTTGAATTATCGATATTTAAAATCCAAATATAATTAAAAGAGAATAAATGCTAAACCAACTTTAATAAAAATCAATTTTTAAAATCATTAGTATTAGATAAATTTTGATTAAACAAGAAAAAACATTAGAAAATAATAATAGTCTTAAATCTACGCTTTTTGCTCCTTTTTTATTTTGAACATAAAATGTTTTTATTTTATTAAAAAAAATCAAATTTGAAGGGATTCAATCTGGAAAAATTAATAAATTGGAATAAATTTTGTAATTAGCAATTTAAAAGTATAAAGTGACAATTTCATTTATAGAAATAAAAATATAATATTTAATTTTTTAAAACTTAAATTCCAAAATAATTAATATTAACTTCAATAAAAATTATTGTTTTAAGGTCAAATCAGGATAAAAAAATAGAACAAATTTCTTAATTAAGAGATTTATTAGTCTAATACGTTTTGATCCATTTCTTTTTTGCTATTTTTAGACAAATTTGATAATTTTATTAGGCAAAATGCGAAAAAGATAAATCTTTAAGTCTTTTTTATTAAGAATAAGAAATTATTTAACAAACGAAATTGCACGAAGAATGTTCGAATTAAAAAAACTTGTTGTTTTGCTTCTTATTTTACATACAACTTTTTCCTACAATCTTAAAGATTCGGATAATATGGAGAAATTATGGGAAGATTTTAAACTCAAAAACAATAAATTATATTCAAGCTTAGAGGAAGAAAATATGCGGTATAATCAAAATAATTAAAAATAATCATTTATTATCACAAAATTAATAGGTACAAAATTTGGGCTAATAATGTGAATTACGTTCTTTTACATAATCAACATGCTAATGAAAAAGGCTTTACATTGGGACTTCATAGTTTTTGTGATTTGGTTTCGAAATTTTTTATTTTAATCTTTAAAACAAAACTAATTTTTTTGTAAAAAGTCTCAAACAGAAGTAGCTAAATTAAAATTTGGTCTTAAATTATCAGCTAAAGATAAAGAAAGACTTCAGCTAATGAATCAAACTTCAGCTAAAATAGAGCCTAGTACCAGTCTTAAGTTTGAGCGAAAACTAAAATTATCTCGATCAGTTGGTAATGTTATATAATCTATTTTAATAATAAATTCTTTAAATGAGAAAAAATAAGACTGGGCAGCTGACGGATTTGTATCAGATATTAAAGATCAAGGGACTTGTGGGTACGTAATTAAGTACTGAATGCAAATATAATTATTTAACTAAAATTAAATACAAATAATTTTATAAAATTAATTTATTAAATTATTTTCTTTTTGTAATAGGGCTTGTTGGGTAGGACGACTTTAAATGAATTTGTTGATGATTATATAAATTATTGAAAATTAGTCATTTGTTAGTACAGGGGCACTAGAATCCCAGCTAAGAATTAAAAATGATGATTTTACCACACTATCAGAACAAAACCTAATCGATTGTTCTGTTTCATATGGTATTTTTTATTTTTTTGTTAAATTTTTTAAAATCAATTTTCCTAAAGGTAATGAAGGGTGTGATGGTGGCCTCATGTCTCAAGGTAAAAGCGTTCTGTTTTAAGATTAGAAAACTATTTTTCTAAAGCTTTTAGTTACGTGAAAGACAACAATGGAATCAATTCAGATTCTATTTATCAATATGTTGGATCTATAGTAAATTAAGACAAATTTAGAGTAAAATTTTATTTTTCTTATTAAAAAAAGAACCGCTGTAAATTCAGAAAATCAAGAGTAGTAGCACGTGTAGCTGGATATGTGGATTTACCAATTGATGAAGAAGCCCTAATGGAAGCAGTAGATGAAATCGGTCCCATTGCCGTCGGTAAGGATAAATGCAATTTAAATCTTCATATTTTATTAATATTTTTTCAGGAATCGACGCTGACCACACTTCATTTACTTTATACAAAGGTGGAATTTATTTTGATCCTGCTTGTAGTTCTGAAAATTTGAACCATGCTGGTAGAATGGTTTCAAGCAAATAAAAGATCATCTCTAAATTTCCTAATTTAAGTACTAGTTGTGGGTTATGGGTCTGAAAATGGGAAAGACTACTGGCTAATTAAAAATTCTTGGTAAACTTTCCAAAGAGATTTAACCATAAATATAAAATATCTTTATTTCGTCATTTTAGGGGTAAATCATGGGGTGAAGATGGATATGGACGAATTGCTCGTAACAGGAATAATCATTGTGGAATTGGTAATACCAATCAAAACATAATTAATTTATTAATATTTTTGTTTTATCTTTTCAATTCTAAAGCTTCACTGGCTGGTTATCCTCTATTGGTATAATTTTTTACCAGATACTTAGAAATTAATTTGACTAAAAGATTTAGATTTAAGTCATCCACTTCGGGCTCTTTGAGAGAAACCAATTCCGAATCAAATTCTGAAAAAATATCTAGTTTAGATGAATGCAATTTAAAAAAATTATTCAACAGCGTTTTGAAAATGTTCAAATTATCTTTTTAAACAAATATTGCTTTTGAATTTATTAGTTTTTTTTTCTTTTAACATTAAAAAAATTGAATAGTAGAATTAAAAATTAATTTGTAGAGAAATTAAATCAAAACTAGTATTAAATTAATAGAGAAAAAGATAGCAACTTAAATTTTTTTATTATTTTTTTAAAATTAATATATATTTTTATTTAAAAAAACGAATTAATATTTTTTAAAAAATTTTAATTTTTATTGCTTTTGCTCAAATTCATCTAAACAAACTAATAAAAAATAGACTTTTTGTATATTAAACATTATTTACAATGATAGATGAAAAATAATTTAAAATGAAAAGTCCCATCCTGACAAATCATCTTCTGGCTCTGGTTCATCATCTTCTGGATATTTATCGAAATTATTCAAATCAGTATTGTCTGATACTTTAGGAATAAAAGGAGAATCTAAAGTGCCATTTCTTAAATTTTCCCAACTAAAACCCTCAAACCATCGATGCTTTTGGACATCTTTGATTCCACCACGCTGATAGCCTAATCTATCTACTGCGTTTTCTCGGCACAATCTTTTTATTAATGTACCGGCTATTTTAGGAATTTTGCGAGGAAAATCGACTGCTTCAATTCCTTTTAGAATCAAGTTGTAAGTGCTCATTGGGTCATTGCCCGAAAATGGCGGATTCCCGCTCAGCAATTCATATATTAAAATACCAACACTCCAATAATCAGCCCCTATGTCGTGTCCTTTATTCAAAATGATCTCCGGAGCAACATATTCGGGAGTACCTAGGATAAAAAATATTTAACAATTTTATTTTAATTAAGACAGCTTTTAAATTTGCCTAAATTTTAATTAAAAATTATTCCTGATTTTATTAAAATCAATTTAAAATCAATAATTAATATTAATTACAAAGTTAGTTTCATTAACTAAACTAATTAGATAATAAAATCAGACATCTTTTAGAAAATCAACTAATAAAACATACCACAAAAAGTCCAAGTTTTTTTTCCATGTCCAATTTTTTTGGCAAAACCAAAATCTACCAATTTGCAGTAGCCTTTAGCATTAAGCATTATGTTCTCGGGCTTTAGATCACGATACACAATTCCTTTTGAGTGCAAATAAGAAAGAGCTTCAATGACACATGCTGTATAAAATTTGGTATCATATTCCTCGAAGCAACCTTTTTCTCTCAACAGACTCCAAAGTTCTCCACCCAAGCACACTTCCAGTAATAGATAAAGATATTTCCTATCCTTAAAGGTCTTATACAACCGAGCAATAAAATGTGATCGTGCTTCCAACATTATGTTCCTCTCATTTAATACATGATCCTGCTGTTTTGTTTGAACAATGTATTGTTTTTTAAGAGTTTTGAGCGCATATGTTCTTAAGTCACGGGTATTTCGCACAAGCTCTACTCGTCCAAAACCACCAACTCCCAAAGTTCCTAAAATTTCAAACTCTGCCAGACGAATGCCAACTAAATCCAGCTCTTCATCGTCTTCAAGAGTTAATAGCTGAGTTTGAGCTCGTTTATACATTTTTATTGACTCAACTCGTTTCAGATTAGAAAATTCATTATCATTCACAAATTGTTTATAATACTGGCGATCAAGTACTAGGCATGTAACACCATTGGGATCATCAGCTACTACATTAAATGGTCTTGTCTCTTCCCTAATAAACTAATTTAGAAAAATTTTTGTTTTTCTTTTTTGATTTTACCCTTGAAGAGCATTTTCTCCAAAATATTCACCTCTATTTAGATATTTTACAAATTTTGGACTGTCCCATTTAGAAGCACTTTTGGTAACTTTGGCTCGTCCTTTACTAATTATGTAAAAAGTATCACCTTTGGCAAATTGACGTACTATAAAATCATTCATACTGTAAGTGCACTAGAATAAAATATATATATTTTTTTCAAATTTTAATTTATTTATTTTAAATAAATAATGGAGAAATTTTTTTTAACAACTCAAAATAGTTATCAAAATTTAGCTTTAATTTGTTTTTTTTACGAAATAGATCATACAAGATTAACATTTATAAATAAATTAAGGAAAAATAAATATTGATTAATTTTGCTTTTTTATTTTACATAAATGCTTGATTCGCTAAAATTGACCATTGTCTATTTGTTAATTATTTATTTTAACAGTTTACTTTAGCTTTAACTAGACTAGTCGATCTAAACTAGGTCGAAAATTGATATTTTATTTTAAAATTAGGGATTTATATTTTTATTAAGACTTAACTTGGTAAAATAATTTTCAAAATCTTTCTCAATTTTTAAAGATTTGGATAAAATAATTACCTCGTCCACTTTATCGATGAGCTTTGATATAATATCTTCTCTAACGCCTTGAAAAGTTGGTACACTAAAAATTAATAAATTGAATACTCCGAATATTAATTGATTAAATGATTTTAATACTTTTTTAATAAGTCCATATATTCTTCATGTTTTTCAATACCGGATCGCATCATTATAACTTGGAAAGTAGTGCGGTCAATTGCCCATAATTTACACACACTCAAAGCTAGTTATTAAATTATTAATTTGGAAAAAAATCTAACCAAATAACAGCTCTAGATACCTCTTATGGAAGCTGTTCGAGTGCAATTATACAATATGGCTAATTCACCAAATACTTTGCCGGAACTCATAGTACATAAAAGCTTGGAATTTTTGGTCACCTCAACTCGACCCTCTTTAAACAGAATAAGTATTTAAATAATTATTTTAAAAAGCTTTGATTCTGATACCTTCTATGATGTAGACACTGTTTCCGACGTCACCCTCTCTGATTATTAAACTCTCTTTGGGAAACTCGACTGGATACATACAATTAACAATACTCTCTATTTGATCACTTTCCAAATTTTTCATAAAATCATTTTCATATATACTATTTGTTAAAAATTCTGTTGTCCTTTAAGAAAAAATCAAATAAAAAAAAATTCGCCACAATCTTTCCAAGGTAAATTTACTCTTGACTCTTTGGATATTCCTTTAGTGAAATTTTTTCTTTTGACTTGTTATTGAATCTATTCTGAGCAGATTCACCTGAGATAGCAATACGTTTTGACTTTAAATTGGTTTGTATTTGTAAATGTTTAATTTCAATTATAGGTGCTGGCTTATTGCTAGTTCCTGCAGGATTTTTTATTATATTTGTTTGATTTTTAAATATTCCATTTGGTTTTTTATCCAAAATACCATTTTGTGGTGTTTTGTTAGCGTTTTCTTTATACTTGTTTAATTCTTGTCTGAGATTTAACAACTCAGATTCGAGTTTAAGTATATAAGAGTCCTTCTCTTTAATTAAACTATCTTTGAGCAATATAATTTCATCTTTTTTGACTAGACCAGTCTCAATTTCTTTAATGAACAAGTTTTTTTCTTCCATTTCAGCTTGGTAAATTCTCATTTTTTTTTCCAAATCTTCAATCAATCTTGTCTTGTCTCTCAATGAGACTCTCAAGTCATGTAGTGTAAGACTCATGGTTTGACTTTATTGCCCTCGAATTGACCAAATCTAGCATCAGCCAGTTATCAACATTTCTGAATCTAAATAAAGTTAAGTTAGTTTAACAATAGAATAGTTTGAGAATTATTCCATTCGGGTTTGGTAGAAAATGATTTATTATTACGAAATGCTCAAAACAAAATACAAGATAAATAGATTAGAGAACTTGGAAATAAAAATTTACCAAACAATGAAAACTATTCAACATAAGGTAACTCATAGCTAGTAATTAATAGATACACATTTGGCATATTAAGCAATGAAAATGCTTTATGTTTTTTCTTATTTAATCTATAGCAGGAGTTTATGAGAAGAGAATTTAAGTGAGTATCAAGATTTTTCCAATCGATTGAATGGGCTTCCAATTTCATAAATTTTTAGGAAAATTAATAAATTCATTTTTTATTCCATTGACTTGCTTGAGTTTAAATACCTAGCTTCAAGCTGCTTGACTGATAATTTATTTTGAATTATTTTTCAAGATAATTCAAGTGAAGAAATAATTTGTTCAATTGTTTTCTACTTTTTAGCTGCTTTAGATAAGATAAAATACTGATTTGAGCTCAAGAGAGAATTTATACATTATGTTGAAAATGTTTAAATCAAAATATTTCGCCAATAGATTAAATGACTTAGATGATGAAAGCCGATATTTTTGCTGATGATTTGAATCTATTAAAGTTCATGAATCTAAAAGATTTAATCAGATTCGATATTTCCCAATTTACTGAATCAAAAAAAAAATATATCAAAAAAACACACTATTATTTAAATTTTAATCTAATTAAATTCAGCATAATTTTTAGATTAAAAAAATGTATCATAAAACTCTAAAGTTGACATCGATCGTATGAAATAAGATAAGAAAATGATGTAAGACAAAGAGGAAATTAAATCCTTGAATTTGTTTAGAAATTTAAATTAAACATAAATAAATAAATTAATTTAAAAAAATTTATAAAGACGATTAAAAAGTGACTTTTGGAATGCAAAAATTTATTTAAATATCTTTAATGGATCAAAAAACTTGACAAGCTTCTATATTAATATTAAATTAATTTCCTTATTAATGATCATACTTTTTTAGATCGTCTATTTAAGCAGATGTTTGATATATGTTGAATACGATTTATCGGATATTGATATCTTATTTATCTAATTTTCTAATACAAAAGGTTAAGAAGCTTGCTGATTACTAAATCAGTAAATGAAGTACAATAAAATTGGTTCTTTTAACCATAAACATTAGCTGACGTGGTAATAAATTTGGTAAACACTAAATCCAAGTAGGATTAAGCTAAGACTTTAATTTTTTTACACTCTTTTAATAAAATAGCATTAAAGCGAAATAAACAATAAAGTCAATTTTCAATAAAATAATGCATGATTTTTGACAAATGATCCTTTTCCGATCAAGGTATCAATTCATGCTATCGGAAACTCAATTCAATAATACTTCATCAAAATTCAATAAAATTATCAATCGCAATTCTCTCCAAATCTAAATGAAATCAATGCTCATTTAATTTGAACATTAAACAGATTTTTCATAATCTTAGACTGAGAATTTACATATTTAACTTGTTAAAAGCGTTTACTATTCATAATGAAAATAATATTTGATTTTTTGATATAGACTTAAAATAAAAAATGGTTAAAGGTTGCGTAATATAATAAAAAATGAATATTTCTTAATTAATAAACACTAATCATTTTTACGTCAAAATATTGAGCTTGGTGTCTTGGCATGATCTGAGCTTAAACGCTTCTAAAAATCGTTTAAAGTTTAGTTTGTATTGATAAAATGCTAAAAATAACTTTATTCCCAGAATAAAATTGAATTTAAAAACTTAAATAGCATTTTGAAAATATTTTATTTAATTAAAATATTATTGTTCAGCGATCTAAGAAAAAGATAAATTATATTATTTCATTTTTGTACATTGTTTTCAAAGAATCTGAAGAATTTCGTCTTCTTTTCCAGGATCTGAATGCCATTTTTAAATTAGTGGATTAGGTAAATTTTTCAACTACATTTTAATATGAAAATTAAACAAAAAATAATTTTCCAAGGTATATATTAATAAAAGTAAGAAGCTAGTATTATAATGAAATTAATTTTTTAAACTGTCAAAATTGAACTATTAATTTATTTATTAAATTCCAAAATAAATTAACTCTAAAATCTTTAATATCTTAATTGATTATTGCTTAATTTATGATAAATACTAGCATTATTTTTTCAAAATATCAGTTATTTCTTATTTTCTTTTTAAGAAAATAATTCTTGTATAAAATTTCTAAAAGGTGTTTATTTATTTTTTAGTAAATTAAACCAAAAGTTGATATTAAAGAACAAAATAAATTCAGACTGATAGAAATATTAAAGTATTAACAAAGCTGAAATATAACAAGTATATTGAATCTAGACCTAGATACATTAAACTCTAGTCTTACATATTGCAGTTAATTGCTTGTTTTTTAATTACTAAATGTAAATTAATTATATGATATTAATAATTGTTCCATATTCAGCAAAAAATTAAACTTTACCAGCATACTGGACGAATTGTTCTACATTATCTGCACAAAAGAATAAAATTAAAAACCAAGATTAGTTCTTTTAAAATTTGATCTTAAAATAAAAATAATTTGATAGATTTTTTCCTTATGATGCTTTTAAATAAGACTCTATAATGCAGTCATTCTAAACAATTGTACTAATAGGAAAAGTTGTTTATTAAACGAAAACAAGATAGCTTCTAGGATTTATTTCTTGAGCAAAATAAATTACAAGTTTTTGATTTGATTTCATAGAAATTAATATGATAACCATTTTTTTTCTTATCCACATAAAGAAATCATTTCGTATAAATAAATAATACAAAGCACATTAAAACTTACAAGTATTAAAAAAAATTATTTAAAAAATTGCCTCGAGCCAAACTTTAAATAATTAAGCTAAATTACTGGTATAACCTATGAAAAAAGTCGAGTTATCTAT
Organism: Brachionus rotundiformis; assembly: GCA_016802295.1. Classification (NCBI taxonomy): domain Eukaryota; kingdom Metazoa; phylum Rotifera; class Eurotatoria; order Ploima; family Brachionidae; genus Brachionus; species Brachionus rotundiformis. The sequence continues at coordinate 2,691,767 of JAESIW010000137.1, forward strand.
CAAAATCTTGGATTAAAATGCCAAGATTTTCTGAACAAAAATTTAATTCTTGCTTCAGACGGTGAAAAAGCGGTTTTTTAATTACTTAACATATCGAAAAGCTCCTGTAAGTTTTTTTACCGAAAATGAACAGCTTGAAAATATTAAATGCCTAAAAGAATTAAATGAGCATTGTTTTGCCTAGACTTCAAATGCTTCCTAATCTAATTTGGGAGCATTTTTAATTTTTATATAAATATCAAATTACTTTTGTCTAATAATCTCTTGGAAAAACGCTGGAAGATAAATGTTTTTATTTAAGACATTTAAAAAAACAAGTAATTTTACAATCTAAAATGCTTGCGTCAATATTTCTAATCAAAGAGATGGCTTTGAATCAAAAAAAAGCAGCGTTTATGAGATTAAATGCCTAATATCTAACAAGCTAATTTAATTTAGCATAGCTTTTAATTTGAATTTTTCTTTGGTAATTTAAAATTTATTACAAAGAAGGATTCCATAGGAAAAAACTTTATCTAAAGGCAAACTATTATTCAACAAATATTTTTATTAGAGGCTTCCTTTACTTATGTTTTTGGAATATGCTAGAACACCAAAGGAATAGCTTGTCAGTGCGATGACGCAATCAAGAGGATGTACTATCTATTTTAGATAAATTAGTTTAGGAAAAAAATTGTAAATTTTTGTTAAGCTACTGTTCAGAATTAGAATTTTGTATTCTGGTTGATGAAGGTTGTGTAATATATAATAAATGATTATCCTGATTCCAAGGAAATAAATAATTTAATCTCAAACTTTTGGCTTGAGCCAATATTTCCAATATTTTTAACTATAATTAATTTACCTTGTTTGTTGATTATTATTATTATTATCATCATCTTTTTTCTACCTAAAACTTAGAAATTCAATTTTCTTCCCACATCCACTATCTCAAACAAAGCGTTCAATTAATATATATTGATTACTTAATTTCAGCCGCGCTCGTTCTTTTACATTATTTCCTAAGTTCAAATTTTAAGCAACTCAAGAAAATCATTTTATATAAAATTAAAATTTTTGAATTGATTATCAATCTTAAAATATTAAAAATACAGATGCCTGAATCAATTTATCAATTATTAACATTGAATTAAGTTGATTAACATTTTGATCTAAATACTTAAAAATCGAATTTTAGGATAGAAATTTTCCTTTAAAATGAATTTCTTTTCCCCTAAAATCTTCACAATTATTAAAGAAAATAATATTCTATACTGCTTTTATTCTTTTCGGGTTTTTATTGTAAAAGTCGACAATTTTTTTGCTTCATTTTTTTTACTTAATTAAACAAAATCAGCATTTCTTTTTAATATATAGATAAGTCAACAGTATTTACAAAAGTAAAAAAATTTCATAATATTTAATTTAATATTCTATATTATTTTAATCATCCTATTTTTTTAAATATTTATTTTAATATAATAAATAATTAAACAATAAATTAATCCATTTTTAGGAAAATATTTTGAATGTAAAAACTCGATTGAATTCTTCGAGACTATCTCTTTTTTAAATCATTCAAAAACATCGAAAATAAATATTTTCTAAAATAGAATAATAATTAGATTTTTTAATAATTAAATTATTGAATTGTTTAATTTTTTAAATAGAATAAGAAAATATAATTTAATTTTGATGTTTGATTTTTATCAAACTTTAAGGACTATTTATCAATCACCAAATGAGATCAAAAATTTTTTTAATTTAGAACTTTTTTCAAACTTTATTTAGAATATTTTTAACAATTTAAAAAAAATTAATTTATTAGCTCCAAGTGTTGAAAAACTAATAGTAATCTTGATTACCGACTATGGTTTTTCTTAAATCAAGTTTAATGTGATTAACGATTTTGCTAGCGTTGGCATATTTCATCTGATATTCTTTAACAAGAGCTTCACTTTTAAATTCATCAATATTTACATAACAGCCCTGAAAGAAAGAATAAATGAACGAAGTAAAATTCTTGATATAAACTGTTTCCATACTTGAAAATGCCGAATACCATTATTCGGTATGAAGCTGTTTCTAGCGTGCAAAATTCTTCGATTATTGAAACAAGCTACTTCTCCTGGTTTTAATCGATACTCTATCTTTCAAATAAAATGCTAAAAAATATTTATTAAAAATAATAATCAAAAAATCAAAATGACATTAATATTTCATGAGAAGCTAGCAAGTGTAATAGAAAAAAGAATTAAAGAAATTGATAGCAAAATTGCCCAATTATCTCAAAACTTACCAATTTATCATATGAATAAACAAATTTGCCAAATTCAATATAAGCTTTGTAATAAGACTTAATTTCTTCCTAAAAAATTCATTAAAATAGGAGAAAAACTTGTTTGTGTAATTTACTGGTGACAAATTTGCCAAAGGACCTTCGAATGGTGGTGCCCAATTGACAGCCACTATCTTAAAAAAAAATAATTGTATCAACTTATTATTTAAGTATTTATTACTCTTTGTCTATGGTTTAAAACGATGTGTGGTCTTTGATAAACCATGTAAACAGGTCTAGCTCTTTCAGTGTGAATTTTTTGAAACGTTGCTGGTATCTTTGTTAAAGTTAAAAACAAATCTGGATGCTTTAGTCGAAAAAGCTCAGCTATATGAAAAGCATCCGCAAAAATTGATTCACCACCAATGATTTCTTTATCAAATCTTAAAAAGACTAGAAATTTTTATTTTGTCTCATATCATTTAAATTTTAATCTTACTTGAGACAATGTAAAAATTGTAACCCTGGAGCCGATTCATAGTACATTAAGTCCATGTGAAACTCAAGACCCACACTTGAATAGGCAATATTGATCGGATTTTTGTCTACTTTAACATCAAATAGTTCATCATAAATTGTACTTTGAATAGGCGCTATAAGTTCAGCAAGACGCTTTACATTGCCTTTTTGAGTTGGTAAATTTTTGACTATTGTCAATCCGTATAGAGCTATATACTTCAGCCACCTAGAAGTTCATAATAACATTAAAAATCTTAATTAAAACAAAATAATACTCGAATATTTTGGACTCATTTCGTTTTCCACACGGACTTACCAAATCTTGATAATCAAAATATTTGATATTTTCACAAGGAATATATCGATCACCATTTTCTAATTCTGATGGCCTATTATTGACCAAAAATTCCAGAGGAATAATTGAATCAGATTGCTTTGAATTTGAATCCCATTTTATCAAAATATTATCACTTTTTTCTTCAACAGAATCAATAAATAAATCTTGAGGAACATTTTGGATCAAAATTAATCGCTGACCAGTACCAGCTTGTCGACTGTGTTCAGACTGACAATTAAATCTTAACCAATGAGGATCAAAACTTTTGAAAAATGATCATACTTAAAAAATCTTATAAAAATTAGATTACCATAATAATTTTTCTGATTTATCAACTGAAACAATAAGCTCCAATGAAGTTCTCTTATTTTTTATATCAATTAGTTTAAATTGACTGTGATAACATTTAAATTGAAAATCAAACTTTTAAATAATGGCCAAATTAATAAATTTAAACAAAATAAAAAAATATACTTTTCTTGAAATAGATCTATTTAGTAGATTTAATTTTTTTGAATTTTGACTCAATAGCTTTTTTAACATTTTTATTCAAAAATTTAATTAAATAATTTTAAAAATATTGTCTCTATATTTAAATCAATATTTGAATTCCAATTCCAAAGTCTACAATAATTAGGCATACTTAATTTAATAGTCTAAAGTCTATCGTTTACTCATCTTAAAGTAACTAAATAATGAAACAAATTATTTGTTTTAAAATCAATTCAGACAATTTTAAGAGCGTTTTTTTCAATAATTAGCACGATTTTTTTTAATGTGAAGGTTTAATACAATTTAATATAAAAAGAGTTTTAATATATATTTTTTGATTTATCAAAAAAATATATTAAATGAATGCTCTATGATGAAAGCTATTATCGTGATCGGCTCTTGTTCAGCCTGGTAAATCGATTCAAACTTAGTGTTTAAATTGGTTTTTTAGGTTGATAAAAGACTGAGGTGATCGTTAAGATTATGAGATCTGAGAGCTTTTACATAATTAAGTCTTTATTTTGAAATTACTAAATTAAAAAACAATTAAAATAAATCATAGATTTTAAAAATTAAAGATTGTCAGTTTATAAATTAATTGTAATCGTTGTTGCCAACATTAGTAGTCAAGAGGTGTAGGCTGCTAATATCTACTGATTGATTGATGACCACATCTTTTCCATTATTGTTTCGTATGTACTCTCGAGCTAAAACTTCACTTTTGAACTCATCCATTGTTAGGTAACATCCCTTTAAAAAAATATTTAGCCATTTTAGTTAACGCTGAATAGTATTTGGAATTACTTGGAAGTGTCTTGAACCTTTTGGTTGTTTAAATCCATTACGTGAATGGAAAAATCTTCTGTTATTAAAGCAAGCAACTTCACCTGGATTAAGTCTGATGGCAGTCTTTGAACAAATAGTTAAGATGTATTTTTTTAAGTAATAATCAAGCTTACAATGTTTGATGGATCATTAACTGCTTTATAAAATTCAAGATAGGCTTCATAGTATGATTTTGCTTCATCCTAACAAAATGTATCAATTAAGATAAAATTCCATTTAGATAAGATCTTACTTCAGTCAAGTTTCTGAGTGGACCTTCATTGGCTGGTCCCCAGTTAACACCAATTATCTAATATAATAAATTATTTAAGTGATTAATAAGATTAAAAAAAAGCTAACTTTTTGTCTATGATTTAGAACAATATGAGGCTTAGAATGTTGGATAAAGATTTTTCTTCCTCTGTGGTTGTGAATTTTTTGGAATGAAGCTGGTATCTTGGTCAAAACATCGAACAATCTTGGATGATCGCGTCTGAATTTTTCAGCCACTTGAAAACCATCGACAAACAAGGTTTCTCCTCCAACAACTGACTCGTCAAATCTATTTCATAAAATTAATACATTTTAAATTTAAAAATATGAATTGATTACTTTAAACAGTGTAAAAATTGAATTCCAGGTGGAGACTCGTAATAGACCAAATCATTATGAAATTCCAATTGTGCAGCAGAATATGCCAAATTAACTGGATTTACATCAACTTTAACATCAAATATTTCACCATAAATAGTCTTTTCTAATGGAGCAATCAATTCAACCAAGTTTCTTACTTGATTTTCTGAATTTGGAACATTTTTTACCACACATAAACCGTATTCGGCCAAATATTTCATCCACCTTTTAGAATTTAAAAATTAAACCAAAAAAAAAAAGCCAAAAATTTTTAAATACTCAAAAATATTGTCCTCATTTTTGATTCCATTAGGAACAAATTTATTAAAATCAAAAAAACGCAGATTGTCCATTGTTTCATAGTGTTTATCAAAATCAATTGCATTTAAAGATGGACTATTATTTAACAAGAATTTGATTGACAATAAGCTGTCATTTTGGTTCGATGATTCATCCCAGACAATTTTAATGTAATCACCATCTCGGACAGCAGATTTAATTTTCAAATTAGTTGGTACATTCTTAATTGGTACAGTTCGTTGACCAGTGCTTGGCTCTCTGCTCTTGTCTGATTGGCAATTAAATCTGAGCCAGTGAGGATTAAACCTAAAATGCAATTTATAAAGACCAGCCACATTTAATAAATCCAATTACTTTAAAACTTTTTGAGTTCCATTATGATTTACCAATAATTCCAAGCATTCTACTTTGTTGGTCAAATCAATTAGAGATATATTTTTTCGGCCCATTGTTTTTTAATTAAACTAAGAAAATTAAATTTAAAATCTATAATTAATAAATAATCTAAGAATAAGTGAATATATAGCAAAAAATAAGCTTTTATACAAGAAAATAATTTAAGAACGCGTTTTTAAAAACGTTTGGTGCAACTATCCTTTGCATGAAATTTGTGCTGCGTGATTTTTATGTGTATAAAAAGATGCTTTAGCTATGTCTCTGCATAATTTAGCGGATACCATAATAAGAAAAAGATCTTTACTACTTGAGCCGAGAACCAACCACTTAAATACTGTTCTTGATAAATTATGGGAAAATGTTCAGCCGCGAAGAAGCTAGCTCGGCTTAAAAATCCTCAACTTGTGAATTAAATTTACCATTGTGATATTTGCAAAAAAATTTTTTGATAAGTATCCAATCTGGTTAGTTACATTTTGAGAAAACATAAACTGGATACAAAAACTTTCATTTCTATGAATGGATATCAACACTTTGGTTGCATGCCACAAATATTTGAAAAAAACTCCTTATTTAAAAAAAATCAAGCAAGCTTTCTAAATATAGTGCCATCTTTTTGGCAAAATAAAAATCAAGATTCTTTAATCTTTAAAAAACAAAACAACCAACTTTTAAAATTGCCGATTCGACTTATTATTAAATTTTTTGCTTAAAAACACTTTTTTTGTATGTGATCTTTATCAAACATAAAAAATATGATTTTAAACATGAATTAAAATAATACCTTTGAAAACTAGTTTTATATTTTCCTAAATTGATTTTATTAATAAATTTTCCTTTCATCGTTCAATTAGTTTACCTAGAGGTAGCTCAGACGCCATTAATGTTTTCCTTTTCCAAGTTAATTTTGTGATAAGTACAGAAAAAATTTCAATTTTTTTTGAAAAATTTGCAAATTTCAAAATTTTGAAAGCGCATATTTTAATCTTAGGAGATATTTGTTTCAGATAAGTTAACATTATTAATATTTGTTTTACACGTTTATAAAAAGCCATTAATGTATCCAAATCGGATACAAATTTTTAATTTTATTTTGATTAAAAAAATTAGTATAAAAATTACAATTCGTTTATTATTTGAATAGTTTATTTTATTTTTTTTTTAATTAAATAATTTGAGGGGTGACCTCAGGCCGTATAGAATGGATCAGGTCCTTCTTTTCAGAATAGTTTATTTTAATACTTTTAAAAATCTCAATCAATCGACTATTAAAAGAAGTATATCTAAAGATTAAATGCATATTAATCTTTATATATAAGCTGAAGGACTTTAGTTGGTCATAAATGGAATTAAACAATATTGTTTAGAAAATTTATTTTACAAATTATAAAAATTAAATTTAAATGGCAAAAGATAAAATATTTTAAATGTAATTTCTTTTTTATGTATTAATTCTAATGGCTAAACTGTGACCATTTAGATGTTTACCACGCTTTTGTATTTATCAAGAATTCAAGAAAATATTTTGTTTTTCAAAGATAAGTGAGTTTTACCACTAAAACTTTATGATACATTTTAAATCTCTAGAAATACCAATCTTTTCTTTGAGATTGTATGGTTCTGTAAAAATGCTAACATAAACCCTTCCAAATAAGTGCCCCCAAAATTGTATCTTTATTGAATAATTTAAGCACTTAGATGATAAAAAATTTTCATCAAATTAAATATTTTACAACGATCTAAGTATGTCTTACAAGAAAGCAATATAGATAGAACTAAGCCATTTTTGATTAGCTTTAAAAAAGGGGGTCCTTATTTGCAAGGGAATACGGTACCAGTATTATTCTAAATGTGTTATCTAAACTATCTGTAAATGTTAATTAAAGTATTTATTTATTCGATTGTTGATAATAGTTTAACTGACCATTGTATGACTTTTAATTTTCTGCTTAAGTTTTTAAACAACCAATTCCCATTTGCTAATAAAAAGTAAACTTTTCAGGAAAAAAATTTATCAATCCAAATTCAATACATTTAAAAAAAATAATACATTTTCTCAATTTTTCAAATATTTATTTATTAAATTGAATACCAAAATATAGAATTATTAATGCTGAGATATAATCAAAAATAGATTAAATTTGAATAACTGTTTTAAATAACATATTTGTTAATTTTACTTTAATAAAAACAAAACCTTTTAAAATAAATTAAATTGGAATTTAAATAATCTTAGTTTGCATTTGGCATTGCATCTTGAACATTTTCTATTCGAGTGTATACTCGTGTATTAGGTCGTCTTCGATTTGAATAGTTTCTACCCTCAATAATAAGACCAAAAATCTAAAAATTTAACAAAATAAGAAAATGAACTTAAACTAATTAAATTACTGACCATTTATCAAATAAACTAATAA